>JAVFBZ010083950.1:0-26199 GCA_032466195.1 Katharina tunicata | reverse complement strand
CCCCAAAAAAAAAACCTTAACAAAAACAACAACAACAAAAACAACATCACGAAAACAAACTATGGTAGATAAATGTTACGTTGACTGTTTCATTCGCATGATAACTTATATTTCAAACATTTTGTTATTGTCAATTTACATATGTAGACAGAAGGATATCTCACAATACATTCATTATCTTAGGTTCACAGGTTAGGCCAGTCATTATTTTGTGATTGGTAATAGTTTTACACATTACTTGCGAGTTTTACACGTATACGGCATCAGGGCAGCCCTAAGATTAAAGGAAACTGCTCTCAACGTCACTGCCTACAACCAAGACAACTTAAGATATTCACAGGGTGCAACACCGGATGTCACAAACAATCGGCTGTCTGATTTTGACTGACACGCACAGCACACTCATACAAAAAGCTCTCAAATAACCACCCGAACCAAGGAACAGAAGGTTATATCGTTGGAGAAATAAACATCTATAACCAGTATCTATTGATACAGAAAGTCGTGTTAGCAAGTGTCAGACGGGCGATGCTGCTGGCAAGCACTCCTCTTCCGTTTGCAACCACTTTCCTGGCTGTAGAGTTTAAACAAGATAAACTGGCGGCTCTCCTTTTCTCCTGACAGCGTCACTGGCCTGTCCATTAAAGCCTTCAGCGGAAGCAAGGCATCTTTCATTTGGCTTGGTCGTTCTGGTAATTGGTGATGTAGTCTCAGGTTACAATTACGCTATCATGCACTAATTCATGTGACCTTCTTTTAAGGAACAATTAGTTGGTCAAATCTTAAAGCCAGGACCGCTACCATCTTGTGAAAAACAACCGTGATATTCCTGTTGTACAGCTATATATGTGATATTTGTTCTTAGGCCAGGCCTTAAGCGAGATTGCGACAATAAGAGGACGAAAGACGAAAAGGAAAATAGGTTATAAACTTCAAAATTACATTTCTGTTCTCCTATATTTGGATGCCATGTCGTTGTAATATCGTTTGTGTGACTTTAATACAAAACTAGTTAGTTGAGCAGAGCATACCCAGTTCTGTCCAAGTGGTATCAATAAAGTGTGAAGGAATACATTTTTAACATGTTTAATCTTGTTATTAGGCGAAAACGAACGGTTCTAAACTTCCAAATGGCATAATATTGTTCCCTCAATTTGAAGACCTTATTTCCTTACATTGGTATATCTGGCCAAGATGGATTATAGAAACTCAAACTGTTTTTCATGATAGTTATTTTATGATTTATAAATGAGGTTAAAGTACATGTAGGTTGAAGGAGATAGTGTTGTTTTGAAAGACAAATATATAACTTTCCACACATGGCCTGCACTCTACGACTCAGCTACACAACGGGTAACGATTTTTTTTCAAACGATATTAAAATAACAGATTATGGCGTAACTTGATATAGCCAGACTTTACAGGTTTTTGTTTTGCGTGGTTATTGTCTTTATAAGCGCTTGTTTGTAATTACTATTACATTTTAACAAAAGACAAGAATGACATTAAGACTGGAATAATCATTTAAAAAAAGCCTTGATGATGAAATGCGATGCACGAAAGACAGTTTGGTATCCTTCTCGTTCTAATTCCTGGACGACAAACGAAAGCGTGAATCGCAAGGACATAGGATTAAACTAGTCATCAACACTTATACCACAGCTTAAACCAGCTGAGCACCTTATGACCATTTCTCTTTTCTTGTTATCGATAACTTGTGAATGCACACGTTTACCACGATCTGTGGATAATTGTATAGACATAGGTACCTGGGCATGGACTCATGAAATTCAGGAAAAAGTTTAAATTTTAAACCTCAGTTAAAATACATAGGTACTACTTTTGTTTACTTTCCGTGGTGATAAATGCAAAATTATTTGTTGAAATCTGTTAAACGTAAACTATTATATTCCCTACAATATATAAATTAATATTTGACAGCAATTGAAAGCTTAAGCTGGCTTTCCCGTTTTCTGTAGTGTTGTTGAATTATTCTGCGGTTACGAGGCTATAAATAATGTTCGATCATCAGTGACGTCACCTATAAAATAAGGGGTTTATGACATCTGGAATTATCTTTTCAAAAAAGCAACTGAATGTTCCATTTGCAAGTGAACATAAAGAATGTGATTTTTATGTTGTACAAGATCGGGAAATGTTTGTTAAACTTTATGTTGTTTGAATATATGTAATGTAGACTCTGTACAGGCGATGTCGTGAGGAAAATACATGTAGATGCAGCTGTTTATTTGGAAAATGCGTTTGGGCTGGAAAGGTGCCCTAGTGATTTCCGCGCTGTGTTTCAGAACCTGTGTATATCTATAATATAATGAGGTATAGAAAAATTTAAACCGATTTCTAAAAAAATAATCAGTTATTTGTCTGTCGCAAACATACTAAGCACGCAAAATTGCCAATATTTAATAACATATTTTATTTACTATCCAACACATACAAGCCAGGTGACCTTGCCTAACTGTCAGTAAACACAGAGTCTATAATTATTGTCAATTCATCCTTTGACGATATGAATATTAAAAAATATAGGATCTAATACAGGCATATCGTGTAAGGCAGATTTTGCAAATGCAGATGGTTAACCAATTTAATACCCTGAATTGAGTATATGCCGTGCTAAAACTGTAATTCCCCTTAAGTAGCCTTTTCCATAAATATATTTGGTAGTAATGTAATAGCCTATGAAGAAAACGCTACCATAGATTATGGCATATATGTTTAAGATGTATGATAGCAAATACCACTCTATATATTGACTATGTAAAGCTAGTATTGAAGATTTGAGACAGTAAAGGCCTTCATTAATCGTTTCCTTTATTAATATAGCTATGAGTAGGTTTATTGAATTCACGACTAACTTCGCTGCTTCTTTCTAGCGGTTTCGTTGTCAATGGTGGAATGTTGTCACCAGGAAAAATTATAAATTGAAACGACGAGTCAGCAATGATGAAGAAAATTGCTATCATATATTATGTCTCAAATATGCATGTATAAGTAAACAAGTCATCAGGTTTTATGCTTTAAGCCCCTTTTGCCTTCCTGGACTTCGTGCGCTGCCTAGGGATTATCGATGGCTTTCTAATAAAAATATAGTTTCCAGGAGACGAAAGCAAATTTAAAGAAAGAGGAGTATCTTTAGAGAATATTAACATTTAGTGTTCAAGAGAAACACAACTTGTGAAATACTGGCTTACAATAATTATTTAAATTAAGCTAATATCACGTGTGACAACTAATTACGTTGTACATTGTTTTTTGTTCTGTACGTGTTCCTGTTTTCATTATTTTTAAATTGATTGATTGGTTATTTCACCAGATCATAAACATTTGAGAACAAGAGAAACACTTTATACCATATATTAAAGGTAAACAAATAGTAGATATCGCGACACTCGATCTCAAGGTATCCCCATTAACTCCATATCCGCCCAAGGTCTCGTCGGATTCGCCAACAGCATCGTCAATTAGAAGACAACATTAGCAAACCAGACGAAGAGCCGCGCAGAGACAAGACGATAGGATGACCAAAAGAAGCAGTGCTCTGTGGTAGGAGAAAGAAATAGAAATGCTTTAAATCGGATCTGGCGGGAGAAAACGCCAAGAAGCCTGTATAATGTCTTAAAAATGTTTATCGCAATATAAATTAGTATTCACTATTATAAAAGAAAAGGCAAATTAATGCTAAGGTGGCGAAACGAAAATAAACTGATAAACTGACATTTATTTAAATGTATATTAGCGCGTTAATATAAACATATCTAAATTTAATTGTACATGATTTAAGCTGCGTTCAGATTACCGACCATTTCATTGTGAAACTTACCGTGTGTGTTGATGAGCAGAGGGGATAATGTGTCAACTATAGCAAAATATACTGGCGGGATATCTTCCTTATCTGTTAAAAACCCTTTTTTAGTTTAATATGCTTGGCATCTAATTTTGCAAACCGTTATTGTACCTTTCTATTGTGCCAAAACAGCATGATACATAACATATTTCAGGCTGAAATGCTGATTCTTTAGGGAAAGTAAATTATCGATATCTGACATAGTTTCATAATGCATTTCCAGTTTTAAAAACATTATCTGCTTTGAAATATTGCAATAAAAAAGATGCTAAACACTGAATGAACAATCATATATATAAATAAAAGGTACGATATTTTCGAGAAAATAATTTAAGCTTAACGTCTGGCAAATGGAGTTTCGAAGCCACAGAAATACGCCGTAATCACGTAGCTGTCAATAAGAAACCAGGAATAAAGCCATACAAATTCCAGTCTGATTATATTCAAGAAGAAGGCTGTCAGCCACAATGCCGATTTTAGAGAAGGATTCAACAGTTATATGAAAACAGATGTATTGTCTAAATTTCACTATTGCGAGTCAATACTAAACACAAGAACTTTATTAACTAGTTAATGTACTTCTATTAATATCTTTCCCACAATAGCACACAAATACAATTTATAAATGACGTGTAATATTATTTTCAATTTTCATGAATAGAATCATTATACTGAAAGAAATCTGTAAGACAATAGCTACTGGCGTATAGGGTTATAACCTCTATTAGGCACCGTTTTTGAACGAATGTCCCATACTAAAGAGGAAATAAGAGCTACCACAAGTGACAAACTACCGTCATACAACAACTATAAAGAGGTGTTAAGCTTGCTTTCTTTGGTGTCTGTGATAGATCTGTTAGTCCCTAAGTATTTGCTATGAAAAGGACAAATCTGAAATAGGATCTGTGCAATCTAGCAGACTGTCATACAGGCATAACGACAATAAATATGTTAAAGATGACTTCGTAGACGACACAAAACATTTCATTATGGTAATTCCTAATGAAAGCTGAGCCGACTACACATTTTATTTTCGATCTAATATCAACAGCCATAAAATCTAACGTACTACTTAAAATGACCAATATCAAACGTCCAAAGTTTCGGGTTTTACAAATTTTAAACTGGGTACATACTTAGTACTCATTGAGGGCAACATTAAGCAAACGGTGCCAGTTTATTTTGGCTAACCTAGATCTCTTCGGTGTCGCATCCAAACGAATCCTGTTGGGTAATTTTGCAGCACGACCAGTAATCTTCTTATCTATCACAGACTTTACGAAGCCGCTGTCGTTGCATTTATCACGGACCGAAATGCGTTGTAAATATGCCCCCCATACCTTTAATTTAGCTTTCGTCAACGCTTAGTTATATGCCGATAAACTACACAGACTCAACGTAAGCCTACACACTTATTACAAGATTCCTGCTCTTATCGATCGTAAACACTTAGTTATGACTTTCGCCATAATATGAAAGAAGCATATATGAGGCAGCATTTGTATACTTCATCTGAATTATTCAGTTTTCCGTAAAGAAAGAAAATTGGGGAATACACAATATGAGGTGTGCAGAAAACGAGACTGACTGTCAGGCCTTGATGATGACCTCTACCACCAATAAGCAAGTACAAAAAAGTTAAACGTCATTCTAAAAGTAAGCCTGACATTAAGATACAGATTTATATACATTTATTTATATAACACTTATGATAATCAAGCAGTGTCGAAACTATGAACCATTCTCCAAAAGTACGCTGGGCTACCAATTTATGATCGTTCAGAATCCACTATTAAAATATTAATTAAACAAAATCCTTCATAAAAATTTTTAAATTATAAAATATATACGTTTAGAATAAAACAGATACTAATAAATGCCTCTAATAATCTCGTTCCAATTGCTTTGACGTACCTGGATTTGATCTTTTGTTGGTGATTGTGCTGTGCTGGTAACCTAATTCGTCTCCCAGACAGAAAATAAATAGCGTCCTAGCCATATGCCTTTGATTTAATAAGGCGGTATCATGTGGTTTAGGTTATTTTATGCCTGATAATGTCATTTTGTGAAATTACCAGAGATTCCAATTTATCAGTCGAGATCAGTGTATTGGAAATGTCTCATCAATAATATAATACTTAGATTAAAAAGCATGTGTGCGGGGTTATTGATATACCGTTGGGGTATCAGTCAGGAACAATTCATTGGTGGTCACTAACCCATGTGAACTGTGCAAGGACAAATGTGTTTATTTTGGTAAGCTCCTGGTTTAATCAATATCCTACTGGCAGCACATGCGATGTTTTTTAAGAATGATTTAAAACTCGCATTTTCAAAGATATGCAAGAGATGATTTGTTTATTTGATTGCGGATTTTACTAAGGCTATTTCACTCATATGCCGGTGTACCAGCCCAACAGCTAGGGGAAGGAAACCATCCTATACGACGCTGTCAAAACAAAATATTTTTACAGGACGCAAAACAGGACACCACAACAAATCGACTTCCTAATGACCCTTAAGTTCATAAAATGAAATGTAAATATTGTATGGCACAATTTCGGACCAAATACAGAATGTTGCTATGAAATTATTTCATGGTAAATTACGTTGCCAAGCACGGAGGCCATTTATGGTTTAAACATAATTTATTTGACGGGAAACACATTAAGCCTATGGCTTATCCCGTGTCCCCTTATCCCGAGGCCATTTAGGCCTCGTAAACTTTACACTGTTACCTTCCCATATGACATTTCTGGAATGTTTACCAAGGAAATTTCATATATCTAACATCACATAACTACATAGTTTTGTTTGTTCGCGTAGTGATTAATGTCGAACATAATGGAGGTTCACTGGCATGAAACCTCTGCGTTGAAGGTGATTAATCACCAGGAACAGTTCATCATAGTACAATGGTAAAGATATTTATATACCTTACGTACATGTATAATACAGTATTGGCTAAAGTTGATGGTAGCATTTAGTATGGACTCTTGAATCTTGAATTACTTTTCGAGAGTAAACTGGTTCAAATCTAAACAATTTCGTCTACCAATAGGCCCTCGAACGACTACATAACAGTTTTTATGAAACGAATATTTACCATTAGAAACAACATTTTAATGATAAACTAATAATGGAACAGAAATAAACAACAAAGAGAGACGTTAAACATTACGGAGCAGTGAAACTGCAGCACTCCTCAGCTTAAAGAAGTTTTAAAGCCAGGGAGATTGAACAGTTGCACAGTATTGGTTACAACATTAGGTTCTAAGTGTATGGAGTTGATGTGTGGAGGGTTGTTTTGGAATGGTTTCATATTGATAAAGATGTTTTATTTTAAAGTTGAAATCTTGTTTCAGTGTTAAACAGTACCATTTTACATATATTCACACTTGTGTTGTGTTCATACACACCTCAAGCTCTATCCAGACGTAGATTTGTAGCACACCTTAATGTTAAATTGATGCCATTGGTGTAAATGTTATGCGCACACATTCATGCAAAATGTGTCAATCCCAATTGTGCAACACTGTAATGAATATTGCAACATTGTTTTGTAACGTTGTTGTCAACATCAGTGAGTTGTTGCTAAATGTTGCACAATCACCTCCTAAAATTAAAATCAATGTCAACAGTTTTAAAATGATTTAATTCGATTTTCCAAAGCTGTGTATCTCGAACGAGGTATGTAGAGTAGACCCCTACCTAGAACGAGGCCGTATATATACCTACTTCGAGGCACTGTGCCCAATCTGAGTACATAGCGAAGGTATCTTACCAAGGGTTCGAAATTTGTGGTGGTCCGCTGGTCTGAGACCAGTAAAAATTGCAATGGACCTGTAATTTGCCTCTGTGGGACCAGTGATTTATTTTATCTGTTTCAAAAATTGCCTAAATCATGTTCAGTAACAATACCACCAACAAATTACCTGGTGGTGTGAATCAAAGATTTTCAATTTATATATACATAAAATCGGGTTTAAATCGAACAATACTGATAAAACTATGCCCTTGACTTCGTAATAAGAAAATTTTGCAAGGTACGCCGCTTCGCGTGTATGTAGGTCATTGGTCGGTTCGCGGACCTAAAAGAAAATAATTCAAGGGTGATCAGTCATATATTTTTTATTAATTCTTTTAAAATTCACTTTTTGGGGGTTTTCTTTTATGAATGATTTAAACTTGGATGACTAATACAATATACAGAAATGCAACATAATGAATTTGCAGTGCATGTGGTTAAAAACGATTGAAGCATCATTGTTGCCGCGAATACTGCGCCCTGCTTCGACTCAAAACCACAGCTGCAAAATGCGGCTGTAAACTTGAACGATCCCGTGAACTTGAACGATTGGTATATAAAATTAATAATAATATCTAGGGCACCTCCTTAATGAACAGCGTTGTTGTTTCAATGTCCCAATCATACGTACACCAGTTAGACTGACCGGTGTTTTCTAACTGTACGCAAGTCACTGCATTAGTCATTCTTTTTATACCACGCCGTTTTCGGTCAAATTTTGAAATTTTTTAAACGCTCGAATATATCCATTTAGTTGAATGGAAAAAAAAAATGTATTTAGCAAATTTTAAAAATTGTAGACAGTCTTTCTTTAGTCATTTTAATCCACACAGAAAAGAAGTTTCTTGTATTTTGTGACTATTTTTGGACCAGTAAAATATTTTGCGGACCAGTAAATTTTGTGAGTTACTGGTCCGCATGAGCACCAGTAGATTTTTAATATCGGTTAGGAAACTCGAGCGTTTTGACATGTGACATGTGCGCCAAGATAACTGGGTGATCTAAAAACAACAACTGCATTTCTGATCCAAAGTCCGCGCGTGAATTAAAATTATTCAGTTGAAACAATCAATATGAAAAATGATTATATCGTTCTACAACACTATTTATTTGTGGATATAAAATCTGATTGTCCTAAAATTCAGAGATACAGACGTCAAAGGGGAAAAACGAGTACAAATCTTGTTATTATACATAGTCTACTTCCATTGTGGCAGTGGAATATCAGGGCCAGTACGAGAGAGCCGTGTGTACCCGCGTGGGTTATTTCACAATAGAAACTCGCGGGGGACGAGAATACCATGTCGTGTTTCCGCTGTAGCTTTTGACCAATCCTATGCATCTCGATACAACTTGCTAAGCCCCTGGACGTAATTTGCTTAACTGTTGACCAATCAAGAGGCCAAACCCTGATCAGAGTAGTCACACCCCCAAACGTATACTTGCGTGATTCTTATCCAATGAAATAAAAGTATTTCCGCTGCTGAAGATTCAGAAAGTCTTCGGAATACATTAGCCATATATGGTATTCAGAGAAGAGTTTCTAAACTTTATTTTTTTAAATAAAACCAAACTTTCCCCAAACATGAAACTTACAGGGGCACAACTTCAGTATACATTGGTTACAGCATGCATCAAATGTCCTGCGTTAGTTACAGAGATATGACTTGGAAACGAAACGGCACAGACACACATTCAGCCTCGTACCAGACGACGACGATAGCAATACTCCTTAGCCAAGGGCTGAGGAGTAAAAATGTTACTTTTATGATCAAGAAATTAAGAAAACAATTTAAACAATATTAGACTGGAAAGTATAGAATTTTTTATCATTTTATAATAACCTGGCTGTGTTGTCAAACAAAAATATATGTTCCTTTTTCGGAGAAAAAGCTAAAGACTGTCCCGTTCCATAGCCGACAGCGGGTGAAGTTAGTTACCTTTTCATAGTGGGAAGCAATAAATTAGTTTACTACAAAGACATTATAAGCTATGAAACAAGCTATTGCTATCTTCTAACACCTTTACAAGAGTTAAACTACCTCTTGCAGGTTTAGTAGTCAGGGTTTCTCCAAGATACGATTAGTGTATTGTGGGTGTCTTTGAAGAATCATAACTACTCTTATCATCAGACCGAAACGTCTGCCTACTTCGTGAAAGACTGACCTTGAACGTCACTTTCTGGAAGGGTTCATAACCTCTTCATTCCCAATGGATTATTTTACAACATACACATTGAATTTATTACATGCTTGTCAAAATAATGCGTACAAATTTATAGAAAAGTATGAAGCCATTACATCATCTACAGTGTGTGTGGAACGATGCATGTGGTTGTGCAAATATACATTTCTAATTTTTTATTTTTTTGTTTGTTTTAAACATGTTTATTGACATAAGCACATACGGTAAGCTATAATGGTTTATATTGTATGTATCAAGGAATACAGTTAAAATAGTATTTTTTTAATAAAGCAAATTACCTAATTATAAATACAACAGAATTATTGATAAGTTGACATAATCATAGTATTAGAAGTAGGCAAGTGAGTATTGAAAATGATCAATTAAAATAAAGTTATAAATCTAGGTATCAAAAATAATGTTTTGTTTTGTCTTATTGGCCGCCCCTATCTGCTGTTCTTGATCGTGTTCGATCGGCCTGCTCGGGCTATAAAGACGAAAAGGACACTTTTATTCTATAGACATATGGCTAACTTATCATATAATGTTATTAAATGAATCTCTGACTTGAAACAATGAAATTACAAACAGCTTCAGCTATAATTTTATTTAGTTTACTACTGATTTTAGGTGCGCCATTAAATCGCACAATAGTAGAGGGTATTTGGGGCATTCTAATAAAAAGTGGTCAACACTTTCGACCGACACTCCACATGTGCAGCATGACGAATCGCTAATACAATTATTGAAAAGGTCATCGTTTAAAGAACTGCAACCTTTTCTTAATCTACAGTGAATTATGTTTGCAGTTCTTTTACCCACGTAAGAACTTTTGTTTTAATCGTATTTCTCAGCACTGTTAGTAGTATAAACGATATGGAGACAGGCAGGTAACTATACATTGATGATTTGTCGCAGCTATTTTCTCAATCACGTTATATGCGCTTACCATACATAGGATTTTTAATCCGTAACGGTCTTACTGGAAACGTTTTCCCTCAATCCGTATTTGGCAATAACAACAGTATTAATGCGATTATCTTTCATACTATAGCAGTATTTCTTCATCCGATTCGCACGTTATTAACAGCTTCCAGTCTACTTTTGTCTCAATTATTACCCGCTTCAATGAGAGACAAAGTACAGGCCGTAGACCCCAAGGCCTCTAGCGGACAAACAAACACAGCTTGCAGCGCTCAAAGCAATATAAATAGTACTGGGTTGGTGACAACATGGATAGTCACGTTCTTAGGTACAAGTCTCATTCTAATATCCTTGGGTGTTCAAGAGAATTAAAACTAAATGAAAACTAAAAAAACTGTCACTAATAAATATATAACCCTAAGTCCGAAATCCGGAAATAGCAAAAATAAAAATTAAAAAGGAAAGTTTGGCCTGGTCGGGACTCAAAGCTTCAAACTGAGTTTGTTTGTCCGCCTTCAACCTGTGTTTGTTTGCCCAACGTAGTGCGGTCTACGGCCTGTCTCTGGTTGAAGCGACTAAGTAAAAGTTAAACCCGGTTAAATTAAAACGTTAATGAGAAACTTCATTGCGGCGTGGAGCAATTCAACAATCGTTTATAGTTTTAATATACTTATATCTGATTTACAAAACTATAGCTGACGAAACTATTTTGTCAGGCTACCGTTTATGCTGTACATGTCGGTTGCTTTTGAGCGGGAGGAAACCCAAATGACATTTCTGAATCAAAAAGTCCCAGAATTAAACATAAAGGTCCTAGAATTGAACATAAAAGGTCATAGAATTAAGTATAAACTACTCGTAGAAGCGTCATGCTGCATGTATATGTTACGGCCAATGTATGAGAATGAGGTAAAACATTGATTTAAGAGTATAACTTTCTTGATAACAATTGTCTTGTAAATATTATTGAAAAGCCTGTTGAGTTAGGTTGCTGTAAGGGAACAAAGTCCATACGAAAAGTTCGAGCTCAAAACGGACCAATTGAAATTTAAAACAATGCTTAAAAGTATGTCCAGTATGTGATGGCGGTGTATTCCAACAGCTGTAAAGTGTGACACGAACAATTATAAAGTCAGTTCATGTATTAGCCCTGTTGGAAAGATAATGTTCCTCCAGTTCTAAATATTAAAGCACGGACGTTAGATTGAAGCATGTAAGTAATGCATGTTCAAGTTAAAACTATTTTTCGACATATGTGATGAAAAAATGCAGGCTTCAGTGCTTTCAGTTACATGTTACAGGCCATGTCCAAGCAAAATACCGTTCGATGACAGTTCGATGGTGCAGAAATGTAGACTGTATTCATGCATAACTGTACCGCTATATTCATTAAAGTTAAATGAACGGAAAATATCAAGAGTGGAATATTATTTGGTGAGCGAATAAGCAAATACAAAGGATGTGCACAACATATTTTGTGTCCGTACGGTTGACATGGTGATGTGAGCTATAATAAAGTGCCCAGATTTGTTGCCCTTAGCTGTGAAAATTAGCTGTGTAGGCGTGTAGTTTGGTCTCACGAAAGAATCTGAATGTATACAAACGGGTCCATTACATCCACCTTGTCCGATGAGCAGAAATCTAACTTTAATAACTCTTACTCTAATCTAATAAACATTTATAATTTATCGATATCAAATAATATTACCCATATGCTGCACTTATTACACCTGGTGACATTTCGATGTATTCTCCAATGAATTTATCAAACAATCTTCCTTGCTTGGTTGACTATTTGCAGTTTGGGTTTCTTTTTATCTACACCAACATTAAGCGGTGCTTTATTTTCGAATGCCCTTAGCAAAGTAGTTGTTAATTATTGATTAAAAGATTTTGTTAACTGTTGCGGAGAGTAACTTAAGAACACAATCGTTTGCTATCAAATATGTGGGCTGAATGTAATTAGGTAACAAAAGAATCAAACGTTATCCCCAGGTGTCTCATTATCTTACGGTAGACTCTTTTGTTATTCCCTACTGACCTTGAAAACATTCATTAGATATTCGACGATAATATCACTCCATAACTGCGGAAAAACTACATAATTTCACTTGCGAAATTTTGGTTTTCAACTGGGAAATAATCAGAAATTCCACACGCCAAAAAGATGACATCACTTTTTTCGACTACAACGTTCTTGGGATGTGGCGGCTGTGTGGCGACATCGGGAGCTGTTACCTGGTCACAGAGATGATTCCACGAAATAAGGTTTAACTTGACTGAACGATTAAAATTAAACGATTAAACTACTTACTCTGACCCCGGCCAACTATCCTTTTTGTTTAATATCTCAATGTCACCAAATCATCATAGCCTTATAATATATACTAATGTCGTTTTGTGTCACTTAATTGTGAAATAATATCAATTCACGCAAAGAATGTACGGCTTAAAGTGTATTTCACTTATATGAAGACTGTGTTGCCGGTGTATGTTAGAAAATCACCATAAAACCTGTAAAAAAGTTGCCCCAGAAGTCTTTCAGGTCGACAAATACAGGGTATGAAGAAACGCTCTACCAGCTGAGCCGAGGCGTGTCTGTCTCAAAAACCCTGTAAGCCAAAAACTCAATGTGTTTGACTCCTTGCTACATGCTGTTCTTGAGAACACGAGACAGACAAAAGGTTGGAACTGCTTATTTCTATCAATGGGTTACGATAGGTTGGTGTTTTTTTCTCGGTTTTCACTCATCGGCCTTAACACGCATTGCAAACGGTAGTTTGTTAAAAATGCGAGCTCCTTTCAAACCGCCATCAATCACTTACCAGGTAATAACGTCTCAAGGAGTTTTAAGACACACGGTCACAAAACATACACAGGTTAAGTTTAATTTTGAAAAAGTCTGAAGCTACACAAAATTACACTTCACAAAAAGAACAATCATACTATTAGACTGCATAAAAGGTAGAAAAAACACATTGTTCTATTTTACGTCGACTATTTGTTAAAAAGAACAGAGAGCAAGTTTGTGCCTCGAAGACTTTAAGACTTTAAGCAATACTGGGTTTTACTCACTATGGGTGGCTCTACCTGTTTATTTTGTCTACAGCGATAATTTGAATTGTTTAATTTCAAATCGAGTTCCTTTGCTTACTGTGTGAAAATGTAGTGTGCGATCAGAAAATGATTGTACTTTTTAAATCTATTTTGAACTTGCCTGCTTAGCAAAGTACTAAATTGTCACGTTAAAATTGGGTTCCATGAAATCAATTTATTTTTCTGCGGTAAAAACTTCCCCAAGCGTTTGAGAGCAACCAACTGCTTTCGTGTATACATTGGATTTGTTTGTTTGATTGGTGTTTAACGTCGTAGTCAAGAGTATTTCACATTTATGACGACTTTGCTTTGCCGGTGTATGGTGGAAAACCGGGAAGAAACCTCGCAAAAACCACTCCGCGAAATTTGCAGCCACCGGGAAACTTCCCTTATATACCTAAGGTTCACAGGAGTATCGGACCTACTCTGGCTACAGTGAAGGCGGCTCCGAAGCTCAAGGCTCAACCACGGAGCCACGGCGCGGCCCCTGCATAAATTGGATATATGTACATTAAATTTAAGTAAACATATTAAACTGTGCCTAAAATTGTTGCAAACAAATTTTTATTTGCTATTTTTAAGCTAAATAATAATACATTTTTCAAAGGTAATCCCTGGAATTCTAGCAGTTAAGCCTGCTATTCCATTTGCTTTTAGTTTTCAGACAAATAGGACATGTGAATACAAATTTTAAATTAAGTGTTCGCATACAGCATATAACTTGCGCGCATACATCTCTCAAAAAGTTATGCTATGTTCTTCAACCAATATATACTGATATAGTTTTATCACCAAGTTAAATCCTCACTGATCAGAACGCGTTTTGTGGGGAACCAACCAACTACATGTAATTGACACGAGGGCCCTCTGTCTATGAGGAGTATGTTTTGAGCTTATATTCCTGCAGTTATACTAGAGGCAGTTTATCTACCCTACAGATCTTTCACATAATGACTTTGCATTAGGGTGTGTAAAAAAGCTGCTGTTTCTGTTGAATGAATTCAGCCCTGCATATAAATGTGAAATACTTGGAATATATAGCATGGCGTTAAGCAACAACCAAACAGAAGCAAGGCCCCTCCTATTCTTGACCTATTTGTGTTGTTTTGTTTGATCAGTTTTACGTAACACTAAAGGCTATTAAATTCATATGACAGCGTATATGATACCTTCGGCGTCACTTGCAAACACACGGACAATACAGGACAATTATAGGACGCCACAACAAATCTGCATCTTAATGCTCCATACCCACGTGCTACTTTTAAAGTTTAAATATTACAGAATGTATGTGCTACAGCGGATATCGAACAACTTCAGTAAATTGTCGCTTTCTGATGTCTGACTTGTTTACTTCCTTCACAATCCAAGAGAATTTATATTAGAAAATTTATATTAGTTCAAGTCTCCCAGTGGACCTGAGGTATATGACGGAGTCACACGAGGTGACTTCGGCAATCGCTGGGCGGTTTTTACGAGGTTTCCTCCCGGTTTTCCGCCGTATTGAGTAGAGTAGATTAAGAAGTGGAGAATCCGTCGTCATGAAAATGAAATACCTTTAAGTACGACATTAAACACCAAACAAACAAACAAACAAACAAACGGTAGTAAGTTCCATCAGAAGTTTGAGCCGTTTATTTTTACAAATATTGTTGCATGACTTGCTGAAGAGCTACAACATTCGCTATGTAAGAAGTAAACAATCTAACCTAAATAGTACAGGTAATCTACATACAGATCTAATTCAGTTATAGTTTCAAATCATAAACCACAATTGCCGCTCATCATACAATAATACAAAAGACATGAACCGATATCGTTAAAAACAATACGTATGCATTCCAATTCAGCTTACACCTTAGCCCTCCAAAATTTGTTAAGACCTGTAAAAAAAAACTGAAAGGTCTATTATACCGATCCTTTTCAATCATAACCCACATTTATTCCTCAGTATAATACCATCACAGAAGGAGCTTCGTTTCTAAGGCATGTAGGTTTAGTTTTTCCCATAATTACATTGTAAACTGATTTTGAAAGCCTTCCTGATAATTGCCTCGATGACTGATTTTTAACTTTTGTTGGAAGTATGTATTCTCGAAGATAAAGCACATTATTGGGGGAAATCATGGCGCAAAGCTGTTGGAGGGTGATATTTAGTCGACTAAAATTGTCCATAAAATACATAAATATGATTTGCTAAATTGCTAAAAATCCAACAATTAATACAAGCATTGCCCACGGGACTATTATAGATTTTCTAAGCTGATGGTTTTCGAAGGTCCTGTGGGAATGTCCATCAGACTGCTGTCTATAAGCGAGACACCAGGGAGCGGTGGTTTAACATTCAGGCACACGTTTTAGTTCACGTAAGTTCTTTCCGCCTTTGATGGAATGTTTCCTGGAAAGCATCCATTTGACTGCATGGAATTTCAGGGAGGGTTTGTCGAAAAAAGGTTCGACAGTACTCTAAATATCCCTATTTTGTCTTGGATAAGTTCTAAGTTTATAATAATCTCCCTCTGTTCTAAGACGGGCATAAAGCTGGTATTTGTCCATGAGATGTTGCCGTCCACGAATTTATAAGGATTTATTTTAATGCAGCCAAAATTTTGTTTACGTGATTGGCCGCCTATTTTAATTTTATTTTCGGGTGTAAAACACTGTAAAATGTTTCGTAGACTGTATTTTGCTGAAAATAATCATTATTTATATTTGCTGCATAATGTATTTAAACATCCTTTGACCGAATTACTAGCGCATTGTAGTCACTTTGTTTTTGCTAGCTGATATTAAGACTATAAGAATCAGTTTAGTTGTTTATAAGTGTGGTTTCCACCTAATCCATGATAAATCAAGATCCTAAGATGAAGGTCGTTCATCTTCAATGTGTTACTATATTATGCTAGGCCTAAGACATTTATATGTGTCTGTTCTGGGATTCACCTTCTAAATGGATTTTTATTATACCTTGCATTAGTATGTAAGATATCTGGGTGTTTTAAATATCACCCAGGACATTTACTCAAAGAGCAAGATCATACGCTTTGTTCTTTAAAATATCAACAGATCTCTTAATCATTCATTTGTGTTTCTCTGATCCTGGTTATATCGCCTAAAACTCTTTGTGAGCGTAAAGGTAAAGCTCAAACATGCCACCATTAAAGTATTTCGATGAATGCTGAGGGGGTAGGGGAGGGGTACCAGAACGAGATGCGGTTCACTTATTCTGCTCTGTGATTGCTTCAATGCGGCCAATCACCCCGTTGAGTTATCCCATGAGCTGGCAAAACTATGGGCATATTTGTTCAGAATCAACACTTAACTCGACAACGAATTCACAACCACAAAATTAATTTTTATATACAATTACTTCAGACATGTCATCCAAAATTAGACACTCAAAATACACAATATAGATATAGCAGTTGTATTCAGGAATTATAATAAATACTAATAGTTCGTTTTGAAAATACACTCAGACACTATCTCGAATAGAAAATTTAATCACCTTTCAATCTGAAGAATTCTGTAAGCTTTAAACTCATGTGGCTCCCCGTGGGTTATTTGGCATGGGCCCTACCATTAGCTATACCAACGTTAATATGCTACAAAATGTTGAAGGAATGCTAGACCACTTCAGTTAATAAGCACTCCCTGATGTCTCACTTTCCCATCGGAATGTCGTCATGCGAAAATGTTCATTTGAAAAGAGATATTATTTGTGTTTCAGGCAATAGTTTACTATTTTGTCAATATGAATCGTCATCTATGTTTAAGAAAACTATTCCCTCTTAAATTAACCATCGTTAAGAAGATTTACAGACGTTTTAGTCAGACGAGATAGTTTTAAAATAGTCTTTAAAAGATAAATGTAATGCAATTATAATGAAATGTTTTTGTGTGTCCTTAAGAAAGTGATTCTTAACAGTATTTTCGTTTTTTTGGAAAAACACTCTCTGATACTACTGCTGGCGACTCGGTGCCTGACCCTGAGGGTCGTTATTTCGATTCCCACAGGAGTCTGATCCTGCAAAATGTTCTGAACTAAAATCTGTTAATTATCAGAGAATTATATATACAAACCCAACACACTTATCACCTTAAGTCAAAAACCACAATTACTCCAGAATGTATTGGTAGCTTCGTGAGTCCTAGATATTTTTGCTCATGTGGTTCAAGGCCATATTGTAATCATCTGATAAACTTCAAGTTTAATAATGGCGTTGTGAAAGGTTATCAACGAAATATATTTGATTTTCCGCAACGACAAGGTACCAACTTGATTATGCCACTATTATTGGTGCTTTTGGGAAATTGTTCAATTAT
Organism: Katharina tunicata; assembly: GCA_032466195.1. NCBI lineage: Eukaryota > Metazoa > Mollusca > Polyplacophora > Chitonida > Mopaliidae > Katharina > Katharina tunicata. The sequence goes on along the minus strand of JAVFBZ010083950.1, from coordinate 7,996 downwards.
TTGTGTGTTTGATGCCGACTCTGATAATTCTTGTAGAAAGTTCACAATATGTTCAGCAAGCCATATATAATTTGCATACCTGATAGCTAGAGAGTGCAAAGGCGTTACAAAATGCAACTTAGAGTATGTGTGGTAATTGTCTCGCTGTCAGTCAGGTTTAAAATGAATCAATATTGAATCTGGATCAGGAATTGTATATATATGGTTTATATTGGTTGGAGCTACAGACTGAGCTATACTGTTGCCCAATACATACAAATCAACTTGTATAATAAATGCTGCAATGGTTAAAATTAAAACTATGATAGCAAGGCTGATTCTTACCCTAATGAAGGTTACCATTTTAAATGAAGGCAAATTTAGAAGATACAATTTCTGGTTTAAAGTGTCTTCTGCATGTAGCTTTTATAAGGATTCAATAGAAAAGTCGATTAAATTCTTTGAGCGGTAACCAGGAATACGGCTGGCTTTGGGTAAGTCTATTTTACGTTCGACATAAATCACTAATTATGCACATGTAAACATAGATTATGAGAGTTATAGGTTACTTGTAGTCTATTCTTCAAACATATCATTCCTTTTCCACAAAAGTGTTGACTTAATGCCATGGTTTATATAATTATCCGTTTGATACTTTGGTTTTCCTGTTATCCAACCACTAAGTGTCCATGATTTTGTTTATTGAGATTGCAGGATTTCCTTTTGTCGCAGAAGTGTGGCTACCAGCCTACCTTTAATGGTAACATTAAATGTAACAGACAAAGCATGAATTTCCCTTAACTATGTATGGCACGTAACTTAATTTTTGAAATCAAAATATATACATGAATTCACACTCGCCTAAAAGGAGACACGACGTTATAGCAAAATATTGTGAATTGGACCTGTGACGTCTGGATTGTTTTTGGGGAATAAGCAATTTGGTTTTTAGACTGCCCAAGAATGATATCTCTATATATTCCTGACAAAACATAAATTTGTTCAGTGCAATTATGAAATTCTACTGACCAGATGTCATTTTACAGTTGCAATGAGTGAACATGACTCGATTAGACTGGCTTGTTGCATTGTCGGTGTACGAGACCTTGACCTAATTAGTTTCCGTGACCACCTTATGAATTCAAATTTCATTATAATTTTCTAATTGTAAAGTGGAATCGTCAACAGTTATTTAAGCCATTTCATTCAAGCCACTGACTACTGTTTAAAATGTTTAATTTATATGCTACATTAAAGAAAATATTTCTGTGTTAAAAATATTTATGTAGCTACATCCTATTCCTAAGAAATCAGTATTTGTTGCTGAGAAAATTAGATTTAAGGTGCATGTTAAACTCTAGAGACTTTGCTTCACCGTTAATTCCTCCTATCTATTCATAACAGCGTCTCAATGGCAAACGAATATGATGGTTTATTGAATTGATGTCTATCTTTTAACATTAATGAATGTTATCGTTGGATATTTGTTTACCAAAAAGGTGTGCAAAGATCGTTAATTGCGAAGCTTATACCGAAGTAAGCCTGTTAATCGTTAGAGGTTATCCCAGGCCTCTTCGGTGGGCGGAAATTTCAAACTACATTCCGGTAGTGATGTAAGAGCAATACCGAATAATAAAAAAAAAATCTGTTCTATCATGGTTTTTTATGAATGTTAACATCTCACCGGAAATCCATATGATAACAAAAACATGGCTATGCTTAACGATGTGAATGTCTGCGAGGACAAATATATGTTTAAGACAGGAGTAACTTTACAAAACATGTCAGATACTCATATGTAGACAGGCAAATAATTATATGGCTATTTATAGTTTCTCGATTATGATGTGCAGACCTGTATTTATGTACGTAAATTATTCTTGTAGACTTTCAGATATAATTCTCTGACGAGAACTCTTTAAATTCTACATATTGCGCTTCTGTTATCTATGAATCTGTAATTGCTTAATAACAGTGCTCCCAAACACAGATATATGGCGCTATGGAGATACAAACGTACATTTTGTCTTTACTGAAATGCTATGATGGTAGAGCGCATGTGACTAATTATCCCAGTTCATATGAATTTATATTCGTCGCGAATTTGAAATTTGTAGGGTTTTCATGCAAGTACAACTTGGCTGAATCATTTTGGATGGATAGAAACATCACCTCGTTTGATATGCATTAAGGGATGGGTACATTGTGAGAACACATTCACATAGAGAACTATAAAATGAATCGGTAACTAATTTTGTTAGACTTGGCCACGAAGGGGCGCCACCATCTGGCGGACAGGTACTAAACAAGATTCCAAAGAATATTTTGTCATCTGAAAGATTAATACCAAGTTTGATAATTATCTGATCAGCAGTTTTTTCAAGTTAATTCTCGGAAACCAGATTTGGATATGTTACCGCATGGAACGTAAATATCAAATGGTCATTTAAATCAGACCTGAAGTTTTCAGGTAAATGTCTGAAAACGAATGGTTTACGGACGGACGAACGGACAAACACAAGTTATACATTTTCACAAGGTAAATAAATACAAAGTTTGATTATAATGCCCGGAAACCATATTTAGAGTCGGCGACATGGAGGCCCCACATGCAGGAGGAGATACACGAAACATGATCCCAGCAGGTATCTCGTCTCATGAAATACCACCACCCCAGTATTTGATGGGGTATAAAAGTGCACAGTGTAAAATCTGAATGAGCAGAGGAGATTAAAATATTGAGTTAGTTAAGATAACAGTTTTCTTTCTATGTAACAGGAAATTATGTATGTTTTTAATTATAATTAGTCATCGTTTCATGTCCGTATCCTTACGTTGCTTGGCTGTTGACGTCACTCTTTACGTCACAAAATGTAGAAGAAAAAAATCATGGTTAGCCTGATAAAATATTCATAATGGTACAAACTCTTTTTAGATTGCATCAAAGTCTAATAATTACCAATCACATTAGCGAAAATAGACTGTCAAGCAGCTGCTGCCGTGTGTTACCATTCAAGAACTTGACAATAGGTTTTTTTCTGCTAGGACGATAGCATGGATGTATTGTTCGAAAATTCGTAGTAGATTGCAACAAACACTATTGAATAATAAACCACATAAACAAGCACGTTTGACAACAATACAACTGCAGATGTTTGGTTGTGTAATTCAATGTTGGGTAAACACGATTCGATGCTAAACACGTTTGACAACAGTACAACTGCGGATATTTGCTGGAGTATTTTAAGGTATCTGGTTGTCTATGCCAATAGTGTAATGTATAGAAAAATAAAAAAATAAAAAGATTACGCATGAGTAATATTTTTGTTATTTTGGGTGGTCAATGTTTCTATGGTATTTGATCTGGACAACTCTGTGGCACAGTGGAGAGCCAAATTAAAAGTTTAAAAGAATAAAATCTGTTAAAATTATCTCAAACATGTGCAAAAACAATGAAGCAAAACGGGGGAAAAATGTATAGAGCTACATTCTATTTCGCGTCCAGCTAACGTCTTGGTTCCGGCTAATGAATGTAAAATTGACGAGGTATGTTTGTCCTCGTTCGGAAATTGGTTTGATTTGCCTCGCGTCATTCGCTTTACGTAATGCTTTTTTGTTTTTTAACAAAGGCCGTTTTATGAGTTTAGCGAAGATTTATTCGAACGCAGAAATCACAGTGACACGAGATTGGATAACCAATACAACTATAGCCGCAGGAAGGTCAACTAATCTTCAATGAATTTGGCAGAGGAATTTACCAAAGAGTAACTATATCTTTACACAGCACTAAAACATATATACAAGTAGTCGGAGAACTATAGAATATTGCGAATTATAAGTTTAAAACCAAAACGGACCAAATGTTTTGCTTTTACAGTAATGCGGTTTTGTCCTATTTTCTTAATGTTTTGTTTGTTACTATTTTGATTAATAATCTTGATATATTGATCGAGATTGAAACTTTCCTCGAAGCGCATGGTCTCTCTGCCACATGAATTGGTTGTTTCAAGTCGTTCGTCATTAACTCGGACACCAGAACAAATAAGCTGACATAATGGAGTGATGTATCCGTCCAGGTGTCAACAGCATATTTTACGGTTATACATCATATTCATACTGAACATGGAGTAACAGACTATTTTCCCCCAATAAATTGCTCTTTTATTCACGTGGGGTGCTCTAAGTAAGCTTACCATTTGATTAAAGCACTGCATTGAAATAAGAGTACTGTCAACCGTTGCATATACAGTGTATTTGACACAATGCGATTTTAGCGTCCCTGTGCAGACGATCAAAGTTACAAAGTAGCTCTAGCTTTATATGGATGCCTGATTACTTTGTAATACTACGGCTTTCATACATGTCGCTATCTTCTCAGTCCACAAAGGTGTGATTTTCTTGAAAATAAGAGATTTTGTGCCAGTATTGCATTTGAAGAAAATATAATAGCCGTTATGCCGCATCAAGTTGATATTAGGACCAGTTTACATTCTGGTTAATAAGCGTACATATTTTCCGTAGTTTATTTTAACCCATAATGTATTGAAACACTCGACCTAGCTAACGCTAATGTGAGAATTTCCGTCGTATGTGTGGCAGGTTTTTCGTGGTCATACCTGCAAATTGCATATGCGATCCATACTAACGTCCGCCAACATTAATTACTTTTTTCAGGTATGTGTTACAAAGTGTAAACTGTTTTTTTGCTACACGCAGTAGAGCACAACTTAACTTACGAAAATTTAACCATTCATGTGTTTGGCGGTTACGAACACGGTTAGGCGGAGTATCTATATATACAGAAGCCAGCATAATGCGTTTTGATATACAATAACCTGTGTTTGCCATGGGTCGTTTATGAGTTGTTTAGTTGATCTGGGTTTTACACCGTAGTTAAGGCTATTTCAATAATATGACTATGTGCAATTTAAGAACAATGTGCAGCGGAACCACCCTAAACGACGCTGACAACAAATAAGGCGTCACAAAACATTCACAGGACGAAAAAGAGGACACAAATCGGCTCCGGATGCTCCTTAAGCTCAGAGTTCCAGGACCCTGGAGGCTCCCGCGGTCGCTTAAGATGCTTAAGGTTTAACATATGTTATGGTATTTCATGTGCCGACAAGTTGTATTTTAAATGCGCTGGATGTTTTTATGTTCCCTCAAAGTATCTGGACTTTATTTCATACTTCAAAAGCCGTCTGTGGCAACCTGTGCATATACTAAAATGTAATATACATATTTTGTCCATAATTGAAATAATACGGTTTACATTTTTTTATAAGATTTTTCTCTATCAGAGACGCCTGCTTATGTTGATTGGACAACTCAGTACGGTTAAAACAAGTGAATAAACACAAACCATAGAGCCGTATAGTGTTTTTCCAGAACGGTTAACATGCTATACCTGACTTGCTTCAACCGGGAGCAAAATTCGTTTTTCTAACAATAAAATTGTGCATGAAACAATCGACTTTAAACGCAAGATGTCTCATATTATGCACAGAAGTATTGTAATATTGTCAAAAATACACTGTACATATATGGTTCAAATTGCCCGATTGGGGCAGAAAAGAAAAAAAAAAACAAGTCATAGTCAACTTATAGACCCTTCCAAGTTGTCAACAAAACTGCTATTATATTTTTGTAGGATTCCTAGATTTTTTAACAGTCAGTGAGATTTATACCCCCTCCCCTCAATTGAATGGATTGAGCACTGGCTTGTGTCTGTTGAAATCATTTCACAGATGTTTCTCTGACTACAGAAGTCTTACAAAACGTCTCATCTCCTGTAGGACCGGCACTCAACGGAAATAATTTACCTCTTATCCACTATAAATCGCGTAAGAATATAACTCTTCTGTCGAAATTCCTGTCACAGTCGGGGGCCATTGGCGAACTTCTATCGTTTTGTCCAAAGACACTTACAACATGTGGACAAACTGAACATATTCGTGAATCGAACTGATGCTGTTTCTGGTGTGTCGACCATTTAAACTGGCGTCGCCATGGTATAAGTTAAACAATAGTAATATTTGTTAAACAGAAAACAAATAAAATTTACGACAAAAAGTCGGTAAATCTGTCACGACGGAATTGGGTTTCTAATCAAGGAAACTACAAGTAGACAACCATCCTTAGCATATGCAGCTTTCCAAGAATAGGACATAGCTATCCGAACATAGTACATCATCCTGCTAATTCAACATCTCACATACAGTTCAGAAAACTCTGCCATGTCCAGAAAAATTCGGATTGTTTATCCCTTTGAAAATGAATCACGCGGAACACAGTTGGTTGCCTCGGCAATTGAAATATTTTTTTTTACAAATTTCAAGATAGCGAACCTTAAACCATCATATTTGGATAGCGATTAATGACAAGATAAGATGAATGTATTGGGGGAAAAACTATGAGGGACGAATATCGTGAAAGTATTAGTCCTTAACTGACTTCCATTACAAAAATGTATTCAATGGTTGTCACAAAAAAGACCTGCTTGAGTGTGAATATTAGTTGTCTGTTGATTTAGGAAAATGACGTACATTGAAATTATAACCTTCATGATCAAGAACACGAATGAGTTAAGATATAAGCAAATCGATATAAGGGAGCATGACAAACATGGTTAGCTGTGAAATCTCCATTCTTTCTAAAATACATGTAGGGTGGTCTCCACAATTGCTCGCAAACGGTCTTATGTAGCTGTGGGACACATACATTTGAATAAACTAAGCAAAACGAAATAATAAGATTTTAAACATTCAGTAGTGCAATTATGTTTCTTGTGTCGAATTTGTAGTTAAAAAAAATGTAGTTTTGTAGCTGATAACTTTGGCCGTATAATCGAAATTCATAAAGAACACGCAAAAGTTTCTTTCTCTACATTTATACAAAAATATATACATGTACGTTATACATTTTACCATATGTAAAAAGATGTGTTTTATATACAGAATAATTACCAAATACGCAAGGTTAATAAGTGGTTTTGTTATTAAAAATGCACCTACTGTCACACGGATGATGTTGAATAGGTCTACACTGTAAATTACATTGACATTGTGTAAGTTGAGGAAATTGGCAACGTTAGCGTACATGTAAGTCTGAAACAAAAAGTGTGTCAGTGTGTCAGTGTGTGGGTGCAAGTCGAAATCATGCTTTTAACATACACTATTATGCGTAAGTATATCTTTCGTTTTCAGAATTAAAATGGTGCCATTCATATATGTTGTGTTTAAGTTGTTGCGCCCAGTTTTTATACAGGTTTAGCATTGACTCAACGCAGAAACTAGAAAAAAGCAACATTTATTGTTTAATGTAGATTTATACCTCCTATAGAAGTTATATAAAAGTTCATTCGAAAAATAATTTCCCAATTGGGTTTTATGAATAATGTACACGTCTGAAAATATTTTTTTGTCTATCTGGATGCTAGGCCTTAGGTCCGATCGAAATGCACCTGGAGTTTCTATCTCGGCGAAAGGTTTGATGAGTACCTTTCACTCCCGATTGACGACTCATTGAAATTCAACTAGACTGGTAAGTTGCATTTGGAAAGCGCTACATGCCACGCACAGACAACGTATAGTCCAACTTAAATAAAGAATACACTGTATTGGATAAAATTTAATCTACAATTCAAAAAGAGATTGTCAGCGCATATGATATGCGTTCATTCAGTTGAATAGTTTAGATATTGTTTACATCTGTTTCTCACTAAAACTGAAACCGCTTCTTATCTTGGGGGCAGTATACAGCCCCTATCGAATAACAACAATACATTTCGAAAGACAACATAACTAGCTAGAAGTTGGCAATATGTTCGTTTTTGGTTCTCGAAAAACTAAAAAGCGAACTCGTTGCTAACTTCAGTTCGCCCATGTAAAGGTTTAGTCTTGCCATGTGTTAAGGTAGACACCAAACAGAAAGAAATTGATCAGCGATTTTATATATTTACAATATTTATTGTAAAATAACAACAACAATAACAGTGATATACAGTATAGTATTC
>JAVFBZ010083857.1:0-17474 GCA_032466195.1 Katharina tunicata | reverse complement strand
GAAGGCCGATGGATAAACATCTAAAATTGATTTACATATACAGGTCAAGACACGCGTGAAGTCGGCTGACTTGTTTGCTGTTTTACGTTACTGATTTCTTCAACTTATGTTAAGTACTGGAACCGCTACAAAGATTTTGCTGATTGATTGATTGGGTTTTTGCGACATACTAAGATTTAACTTTTACGTTGATAAATATTAGTATGAAATTTAAAGAAAGAAGTTTTCAAACAAGATTTCTAAACAGAAATCGCCGTTTTACCGTTTAGACCAGTTGCTATACCTTTATACAGAAGGGCAACAGGACCTGTAAGTCACGTCATGCGATAAAAGATATTTCACGAGATTCCTCCCAGTTCCGGGTACATGCTTCCTTTTTATTAAGATATAACTTCACAGGAGAAGTTTTAAAGGCGACAATTGTCCTGTCTGGCCCGACAACTGAACCAAAAGCAGAAATTCTGAAATGCCACTTATCAAAACAGAGCGTCCCAGTTTCGAAGATGTACCCGGAAGTAAAGCGGAAGCGAACGTGAGTTACAGAGCCTATAAACCAAAACGTTCCCAAATTCCTTATGGTATGAATGTATGACTGAACCTCTTGAATAGAGGCATCAGTGTAACATGAATCGGTGACTTCCGCTACTTCCGAAGGCTTGAGCTTCTGTAGTCATGATACTATAATACACCTATCGAGCTATTTTAGTCTTTGAACTATTTAAATGTGACAAATGTTAGTTCCAGTGCACTTATTTACGCACACCAAGTGTCTAACACAGAGTGAAATTGTTATCAAATGAAATAAAATTGTTTGTCTTACAAGAATGGATGCAAGTTATTTCCGAGTACGAAATCTTAAAATGCCTTGCAGTATACCTTGTTTGTGGTCGTATCTTTTTTTACGACATGTTTTGTATAGTAAGGCTTAATATAATTTGATCAGCTATTGCGTAAAACATTTACACAAAGAGATACCTCATGGAGTATTCAAGCCCAATATAAGCTTATTATGTGATCATAGCTTCATTCAATCAATATATGCAGGCTATATAAGATATAAACAGTCAGATTTCGTTTTTATTTGGACTACTTCGCGCCGCTGAATTTGTATCTTATACCAGATCAAAACGTGATTATTTTTTATTTTATCGGCAGATTTTGTGCCTCAATCGTTACTGTCTTTATATTTTGAATGATTCGCATAGAACGGTGCACATTTCATCAAGCACAGAGTCTGCGGTACATCGCTCTCGCAAGGTGGCGTTTTATGAGTTAGCACTTGGTAAATGAGTATAAACCTGCCACCAGAGAGATTGTTTCGAAACTGTTTTATAATATCTTTGTAGGCTACCGGTATGTCTTTTGTTGGGTACGGCTTCAACTTATTTCCACGACGGGTTTCGTCACCAACCGAAAGTGTTCGCTCTGCAACCCTCTTTACGGTCTGCCGCAACACAGGAAGTAAAATGTGTAACGGTTTTTTGGAAGCGTGATCCTAGGATTTGGGTTCAGTGCTAGTGAAGGCAGTTAACGTATGATCGGATGTGATACACGAACGTTTGGTTCATAGAAGAGAAAAGGTTTGACATTGTTTTAGACATGCAGGGTTTCAGCAGAGATCTTCCAGTTGTTGTTCTTGTTCTTGTAGTAAATAATAATTTCCTTCCAAAAACTATTTCTCATTAAGCCAAGGCAACGAATAAAACTTGTAAAAGTATGGTAACGGTCGAACTGAAAAAAATGTAACATGTTCAAATTCCTTAAACGGTACGAAGGAACGTAGGGTTAATCATACTTGTTCAGATTATCATGTTTTGATACTTGCCCTGTAAATTTGTAAATCTTTCTTTTTATGCCATGTTTTGTGTCTTGTCTTTGATGCATCTCGTCATGATATTTAGTCAGTGATATTGAGATTGGCAACTACCCCCTCCCTTCTGGCGGCTGGCATGCCGTCATGTAATTGAAATAACCTTAAGTATGGCGTATAAGCCCAATAAAACAACATGGCCGACCAATCTGTGAACTGACCCATTAATCCAAAGTTAGCAGAAAACAAGACACTTGGTGTACACAAAGCGCCTCCATGCATTCCCGAGTAGTATAAAGCAGACTCCGCAGATGCTAAAGTGCAGAGGGCATATATCTCCTTGCGCCAGACATAACTGCACGGGGTAGGAGGGGAGGGGGCACTCAGTCGCTAGGATACCCGCAAGCTACATCCAAAGAGAAGCATTGTTTGCATATGTGTATACACATGTACCCGACCTGTGTTTTATGCATTGGACGCTCTTAAATAAATACAGCAGAGCGACCTGCTCAAGGCCTGGCAATATGCTAAGGTAGATTAAATACATAGAATTGTTATCTTCACGTCGATGAGTTTATAAACTTGACTTAGCCCTTAAAGTAATTTTCTTATATACAGATTTGATAAGTCTTCGTTGTCCTTTCTGTTCGTTTGTCCGTTATAGGAAAGGCACTCTACTAAGCTCTAGGCCTAAGTTTTCACCATTATAGACAGATCAGTCAATGAGTTTGTCAACATTATCAAACATATATCCAGTTATTTTCACGGTATCATTGTTATAGTAGCATTGTAATATATTCCTCGTAATTGTCCCCTTTAACGAGTACAAGACAAACTTTAACATAACCAGGAACCCGTTCCATTTCATGGCGCATCTATGGGTGATCTTTTATTAATTCGATGGATGTCCTGTGACGCATATAGAACAACGATAACTCTGAGACCCGCCGCAAGTTGGACGCTTTCAACCGGGATGTATAATCAATATTCGCCTTACAGATACAGAGAAAAAAAAACCCGGAGCAGATGAGATAATCGTATCACATATTTGGCAGAACGAAATATAAATATTAGAAAATATGGACGGAAGCCCTACTGTGGATTCACTTACTCTGTTTTCTATTATCTACACACGTAACTAATAGTATAAACTTTACTCCTATCTCCTTATAACTTATCGAAAAGCGTACATTCATATCAAGCATCTTGTATCATAGGTCATTCCAAATCTTCAAATAAACAATCATATCGAATACTTTATATCATAAAATGTGCATAGTAGCATAAACGTTATACATATTTGCTAAGGATGTTATTATATTTTCTTCTCACTTTCCTATAGGTAGTCGTTCGAAGGAAACTGCTGATAAAGCTTCTGTAATTCACTTTGCCAAAGGTTGCATTTGAACAAATCTCTGATTTTGAAGCGTTAATATGTAGCCTATGTTCATATGTATTATGAGACAATACAGTTGAGAAAAGTACTAAATCTTTTTGATGAAGGCGTGGACATAAGGCATCAAATTAAAAGGTAAATCACACTGATACATGGATTTCGATTGATTAAACATCGATGGGCCGTTTCATATTCTTATGTATTTCTCTGGGATAAGTTTTCTAAATTGCCCGTTATTCGACTTGTTATCAGTATATATACTTGCATGCGTCTCTAGTAAGATTATTAAAATAAATACATACTCAGTCATTCGTTTTTATCCTCGTGCAACAATTCTAGTGACACAAATATAGACCACTTGTTATAAAAGCCAATATGAGTTATGCCTTCACAATTATATGACCATATTCAACTGCCAAAACTTTGCATTATTCACACAATCAAATACCACAAATTGAGTTCGCAAAATCTGAAAGATCAAGCATCACGACTTCTTGGCGATGGTATGGTAAAAAAGTTTTGATAGTTTCGTTGGGTTCGCCACCGATGAAGTGGACAATTATTTATGCGGTTCAATGGTTTCTTCGTATAACATAAGATATTATTGGTAAACAACTTCTGGTATATTTTCGGCCTAGATGCTAAGTCTGTTTACAAGCAATTTTTTCTCCAAGCGCTTTCAAGTGATTGGTCTTCTATATGTCTCTTAAAGAAGACATTTGTATCAGGAGGAAGTTGTTTAAAATGTGGGAGGAAACCAGATAAAGCCTGGACCAGACAGGCAACTCTTTCTTTCCTTTGAGTCTTTCTAGCATAATCCGTTGTGAACTCTAACTCAGATACTACACTGGTGAGGGACCATTGTTGCTACGGCGATGCTTTTAAGAATTGTCCCCCTCCAAGCCCTACTCATCCACTAAGAACAAGAGGACATGCTTTAAAAATATTGGTTTGGAATATATGTCTAAGATGCTTGCCACTTGTAAAGAAACTCGACGGCATCTATAATTAAAAGCAAGATTTACAATACCAAATAAGAAACTCCGATTATATACCCAGTTCTGACAATAGTTTGGTTCAGTTCTAAGCCGTTTTCCAGACAATATCTGAAAATGGTTTTGAAATAAACCGAAATATTGACAATAATGTTATCTATATTCGGAGTCACATCTTTGTTGTTGTTCATCAAACTCCTCTTTTGCCTAGGTGGGTTTTGGAAAGGCCAGGTGTTTCAAATATTCCACCTATCCATGGATTATAGACAAACTAAAAAGTAAAACTTTACCTTCAATGCCGAATATAAGATTAACAAATGGTGCTTGCTTGGTTGCACAAGGTGTATTAAAATCACACACTGATTATCTGTTGAGCAATTGTAAATAGTTGATTTGTGATTAAGGGGAAGTTTAATATATGCCTACGTTGGAACACACGGCGCGGCCCTCGGTAACTTTTGCTCTCATGTAACATTTTTCCAGAGGAAGGAGAAGGAGCTCGACCATGATCCAGCCAAGTGGTATCATTTCGTTAAAAGTGTCCAAAAGACGCAACTATAGTAACTCTGATCGACATGGCTGGCAGAGGTTATATAACAGAATAATTATAGTCATTCGATTATTTACTATAACCACCATGTTATATAAACTCTTCTAGCCATGTACTCTCTGTATATGTTTAACTGATAATATAGCATAACAGAGTCGAAATATATTATATATTCCAATTAATATAATCTGTTTTAAACGGCATTTAGAAGCTGGGAACATCATTGCTTCAAAACAGTCTTAGCATCTGACCAAAACATCGCTTATCAATATACCCAGAAGTTGAAAATCCATCTTAGTCGTCATGTTTTTATTAATATACGGTCCATGTTCGGAGTTCCCCTTATTCTATATAAGTCAAACTATGTTATCTGATATATACCTATGTAGATGTCCTTTAAAACCATCTACCAATCAGACAATTTTTATCACACACTCGTACTTTTATTCCATTCGGTATATAATCTTTGTAAATGAAGACACTTGTCATATGGCTGAAAACGCTGTCAGGATAGACATTAAAACGATGTACCGAAAAAATAAGAATTTATTATCCAAAAAATCTTTATAAGGTAACATCCGCCATGTATACCATGCATTTGGTATGTTCAATAATATTAAATTGTGTTTTAAAAACTGTAGTATTTAATCGTTAGATTTGTAATACGTTCGGAACAACTACCAGAGACCTAATGCCATTGTTTGGAGACATCCTGTCATGTTAGATGCTTAAAATATATATCTACACCCGTTAAATCATGAAGCTGTAATGAAGTGAGAAATTTACGATCTTAAAGCTGTAAAATGAAATAATATAATGGCAGGAGATCCATGTGACCAAATTGCACCCATTATTATGCATCGTATATAAACAAACTGGCATTGGCCATATCGGAAAAAATTATTTGATATCATTTGTAATCGCCTCGCAACACACGCACGTGGAGTTTCCCTTATAAAACTACATGCCACAAAAACAACAGCGTGGGGGTAAATACATTTTGCTACGGTCTATCGCTAAACTACGACCAGAACAAAAACAGAGCACGTGTTTAGCTCTGGAATATGTCCCATATTGGAGTATACATCTGTATATCCGATTATATATATACGTATTTCGTATGTAACTTTCGATTTTAGCAATGATACAAACATAGAGGTATAAAAACAATATAACGAAAATAATATAATAGAAATATTGATTGGCAAGGTGATATGGAATATGCCTAAAATAAGTATATTACTTACCTTCAATAAATAATTTCCTTTTCCTCTTTTATACACTTCTCACAAAAATAACTTGAAAAATCACAGAAAAATCACAATATAATGGTAAAATCCAATCCTTCCCAGCGAACCATTCTGTATTACGTTCCGTACAATTCGCACTTACATACGATCCGACATATGCATTATGCCACGCACTTTACAACGGCTGCAAATGGGATGGTACTATATGATTCATGGAATAGTACCCGAGCAATGATACCAAAGCATTTCCACATGTCTAGTACGGGTTATCATATCTCCTCAAAGAGGGAACTTGAAGAAAAAACGAAATCGGACTCCTGTAAAATATGACAAGCTCACATATTCCAGATCTAACCATAATGCAAATGAAAGTACTCCATCAGAAAATACATTCTCGCTTATTTTTGATCTCCTGATTAACATTGGAAATACGTTTTCAACATGTGAACAGTTTTGGGGTGGATTCGATCCGTTGTGATACTGAAACACTGTTCTGTTTGCCTTCTGGTGAACTAAATAAATACCTCTTGTATCAAATACCCGTTGTACCAAATATATGTTGTTTCGCTGTATAGTTCGCACACGTGACGTTTTCTTGGGATATAGTGGGCCACCAAAGTTTATTGTTTATTTTCCACAGTGATTACCTATACACTACTGGTAAACGTTCTAAAGTTTGATGTGGGAAGAAATTTATTTACGATGTCTCCGTATTACCTGTGTGTGATATTCAATAACACACCCTGTATATTCCTCTTGTTTGTTTACAACATCCTTCGATTGAACATGGAAAATAAATTTTCAGATAAAACTGTCCAGAATTTCTTCTCGGAAAATATCTCGTCGCTTTCATAAAGGCTGGCGTTGTTTGCTTGAAATTTTCCGACTTTCCTTTGCTTAAAGTTTGATCAAAAAGCTCTCAAGTAGTAGTTGTCTCACCGGGTAGTATTTTGGTAACAGCATAAGAAACTATTGGTTTCACGCGAGATGACTGTCAGAAATCCGTGTGTATCTTTCTTAAAATAAACTTTGATTAATTTTTAAGTCTTATAAATTCCGTTTTAGCTGAAAAAAATGCCCCTGTCCCTTAATATGCTTGGAACATTAAATTTGTTTCATATTTACCTGTCATAAATTATCTGTAATACTGGTAAACAGTCCAAGTGTTTCCCGTTTTTTCTTGCTTGAAACTTGAAGTACCAAAGCTGGAGTAGTTTCGATTTTACTTGGTAATGTGGACGATGACAGGTATGCTGTTCCGTATAGTTTACACCCCTCAGTAGCAAAGTAGGAACTGCTATCGGACACCCGTTAAGATTGTTGGCCAGAATACGTGGTCTATCTAACCGAGGATGTTGATGCTCACTGGCTCAGCGGCTGTTAGGTGCTCTGAACGAATTCGAAGTACTTACAGGCACACAGTATCTTGCTACTTGAAATTACACAGGCACAAAATGGATAACTCGGCGAGTATACCTCGCTAACATCTCCCTACCTTTATCATTATCAGCTGTGTGAAAATAGCCAGATCCTTGCACGGGCGAGTTTTCCAAGCGCGAGACGTCTGCTGCGCGTGATCGTCTGCTACTGCTGGCTCAATATGCATTCGCATGCTTTCTCCTTATCTACCTATGGAATAGACAGCGAAGTGATGTTCTCTGCTCACTGCTACTCATTGATACTTCTTCACTCTCCTAATCTTGACCCATTCTGTTTCCACCCCTTCGTAATCAGTCGGTTACCTTAACATTTATTCGGCAACTACCGGAAACCGCGTGACATAACCTCTACCAAACGTCATCTCACTTCCGGTTGGCAAATTGCCAGTAAAGCTTAAGGTTGAGCTGGTCAGGTAGTCTGCTCATGTTATTTTGACAGGCGGATAAACTTGCAACATGCCCTGATCATTTTTATATTTATTAATTCAAGATGGCCTTAAGACAAAATTAATGTTTTTATTTTTATATAGGGATGGGCATTAGAAACAGTTGCCAAATTGTCTAAACAATTATGAAGATTTGACAAGGCAATAAAAATGCAATAACACGGACAAGACGTTAGATCAAATACACACCCGCAAGCAGTCCCTTCCCTGGGCTATACGGGGGTGCACGCATCAGGTTTGTATTGGGTTGGTATCGAAATTCTTCTCGCTATGGCATTTCTCGAGTTGTTCTCCGCATCTACGCAGCTAATCCTAAAATGTCGGCATCAGGGATGGCTACGAGGATGGCGGGTTGGTTTTTACAAGTTCTTTTGTTTCAGGTTCTCCCCATACATTGGCAACGTAACGTCATCATATAAGTGAAATAACCTTGAGTACGACGTCTACCACCCATCGGTTAAACAAAGAAATAAATCGAAATCTTATATGTTTGCCCTTTTAAGAAGAATATCCTTAATTAGTCTTATGGAAACCAAATGCTATGGGAACCAAACTACAAATGAATATACTGAAGTTTGTCAAAACTGAATTAGTTTCAAATTTATTCAAAAATATAATTATTTACTTAAATCGCCTAATTTGAAGTTTTATGGCCCGCGTTCTTTCATATGGCAAGCTAGGGCAGGATAAGTAGTATTATTAAACAATTATTAACAAAGTGCGTGGGGATTGGGTGGTTCGTAATGGGGTGGGGGCGGTATCATAAAGGCTAAAAACTGTTCAAAGAAATGCGATTTATCATTCATTTAGTTCTTTTGTTTCTGGGAGGGGCTTTCACGCTGACCCTTAAGTGAGTTCCACCCTCTCCCTCACAGTGTCCTAAATCGGGTCGCGGACAAAAGTTGCACTTTGGGCTTACGTTCATGTTGTCATATTTAGCATTGCAGGAACATTATCTTTAAAGCAGATCTTGAGTTAAGGATTGAAGTGATATCACATAATATGGTCATGTTAGAGTCAGTGTGCACTGTCTGAACCCAACGCCGTCATATAAGTGAAATAGGCATAATTACGTTATTAAACACCAATCAATCAATCAATCAATCAATCAAGCAAGCAAGCAAGCAAGCAATAAAACAAACAACCAATCAATGTAATCTCGTTATTGGACGATAGTACATTTATATGCAACAGAAACCAACGCATAGATAACCATTTATATTCAATAGACTGGAAGACAAAATCTCTAATACACTATTTTAATTTAAATATAAAAATGATTTGTGGGAACAGTCCCTGGAGATAGGAGCTGTTGTTATTTATTTGTTGGTTAAACGATCATCGGCTTAGAGCTATACTGCCAATCTCCACTGAACAATTTAACATGATCGAGTCAACCAGGGAATTTATGGGTGACAACTTCCGGCATATTTCCGGCTCAACGTTTCGGTCTAGTTGATCGTTTTTTAGTATCATTTTTTAGGAAATAATGGCAATCTCCACTGAACAATATAACATGATCGAGTCAACCGGGATTTTTGGTGAGACAACTTCGGGTATATTTCCGGCACAACATTTCGATCTAGTTGCACGTTTTCTAAGATCGTTTTCAAGCAAAACAAGTTGTCATGCATAAAATCCCATGTTATTTATTCTATGTGTCTCGACTTCTATATGCCTCTAAAAGAACACAATAAATCAACGTCTCAAATTTGAGAACGATAAGCAGGGCCTACTCATGTCTACGGTTTAGACTTTTCGTTTATTTTGGAGAAGAGTGAAGATAGTAATTAAATCATCCCGGAGGAGGTCTACAGCCAAAAAGACACATGGATATAAAACAGAAATATTGAAAATTAACCCGAATTGGTTATTTTTGATCTCAACTTTTATATATGTAAAACAATTAACAGACTTGGTTATTTATAGCTTTAAACACATGTGACAGCACCGGACAGATAGACTTTTTTCAAGCTCGTTCAAGGCTTTCCAAATAACGTCCATGTTTTTTCGAAAAGGCTATTTGCTAAGCGTTTAATATGATACTAGTTGAATATAGGTCAAAGACGTATTAAAGGCTGTGTTTGATCCAAGATCTGACGAGGCCTTAAAGGTTGCCTTATTAGCTACAAGAGTTAATGTGGATAATTAGGAATGTTTGATTGAAATCAGATAGCTTTGGGATAGAACTTATTGCCGAACTTTTCAGGCTGTTATGTAATGCAAATAGTGACCGTATGCATGAGCTTGGCAACTTTGCCTTGATCTTGGTTGTAACAGATCCTTTAGACCTGAGTTACTTTATAAGTAGAGCAAAATTACGCCTCCAACAAAAGATACAATATTTCGTTGTTGTTGTATTTTAAATCCATATTCACGACAATCCATCTGACTGGGTTTGAAATAAACCGAAATATTCGATCTCCATGCACATCAGATCCGCAAGTCTTATTTCTTTGCCTTGTGTAGGAAAATAGTATAACTTACTCAAACTCTTTGCACCATTGATTGATTTAAATCTGTATCCCGAATTATTTTCTCGTGGTCAATAAATTGTTACGTAAAGCCGCTCGCTAAATTTTTACTAATCACCTACTGCGATTCCATTTTGTGGGTTGATTTGATGTGTGTCACTGTCGTCTGCTTCTACCTCAGCTGAGCGAAAAAAAAAACTCTTAGAATTATTACGTGGATATTAGGTGAAAACGCATGTAAATATAATCATTCTAAAATAAATTCAGTTTTGACCTTTTAAAATAATGAATTATACAGACTGTGTTACTCCGAATATATCTGAATATATCAAAAGGCCATAACTGTTTATATGGCGTTATTATAATAACATACGATATTATGGATATAAAGAAGATATATGACGTAATGTTCATAGCTGGAGTTTTTAAGTATAATTATCTTCGTCGTTTGATTGGTATTTAACTTTATGTATTTCACTTATATGATTTTATTTTATTTTATTTTTTGGATTGGCGTTTAATGTCGTGCGTAGAAACCTCGTAAAAACGGCCACGCTATCTTATCAGCCACCGGAAACTTTTTAATCATTAATTTTTCCGCTTATGTATTTATTTATTTTTAGAAAACCTGTAAAACGTTAAAATCAAAACAAAACATCCTCAACTCCTTTAATGTGAACACATCTTTTTTCTATTATTATTAATATTTTAAGAAAAAACTCAAGCAAATGTAAATTTATGTTTAATAGTTCCTCCAAATTGATAGCAGAAAGAAAGAATAAAGCATTTCTTTGGTGAAAAAAACTAGAAAAAACTAAGGACAAGCATGCTGGGAAACACCGACGTGTAAAACGAAGATTAACAAACTTGCGTCAGCTCTAATATAACAAATAGACCTTTCAAAATACCCATTATACCAACTTGCGTTTCCATGGCTACAGCAACAACAACAAACGAGAAATATATGTCAGGGCTTTAATACTGATTTCCGGACTGCATAAAGCAAACATATCATGGTGACATCTCGGAAGAATGACGAAAAAGTCATGTTGACTGTATGTTTCGGTATATTTAAACCGTGTTCATCAGTTGAAGATGTATTGAATTAACTGAAATAGATATTCAACATAATTTTTCTTTTAAGAATTCCTTGCAGTTGTCACTATACTCTGTTGTGTCAAAAATGTGTCGGTACAAATTCGAATATTTAAACCAAATGTTGCGTTACAAAACATATGGCACTACATTTCTGCGTTTATAGTTGAGCAAAGTTTAATATTATCGGATGATAGGCCTATATTGTTATCATGGTAATATTTTTGTAGCTATTTTAAGGAGATGCTAACTTATAATTCCATAAGGCAAACAGATGTTTCATATTGAATAGAGTCGTAAATCTGTTGGCCATAAATATGTCTGCTCGAACCGTCTTCATCTATAGATGCTGTTGTGGCTAAATACCACCAGATACATCAAGACTTTGATATCTCTTCTCGCCGCGAGCAGAGATAAATATTTTAGTTTTGTACTCCGGTCAAAGGCACCCGAAAGCCGCCATGTTCTGTATAAGTAAAATCAAAAATTCTTTGCTGGCCTACAAGTGATTTTTTTTGTTTATGTTTTTTCAATGGTTTGGAAATCTAATGTAGAAAACACAACATTGTAATTTATGGAAACCGATTTAAAAAAAACCCTTGTTTAACCATCAACAAAAATAACTACATCTGATGGTGTGACTAGAAAAACACCTTCCAGACAGTTCTAACTACGAACATTTTTAGGATTAAATGATGTATGGAAATAAGATTAATAAAAATTAATCTTTGTTCATTTTAGTTAAAAAACAAAATGCATGAAAATGTCATTCCGAATCATTGCAGATCTTCTTTCATTTTTTATTTTTTTTTTATTTACTTTTATTTATTTATATGTTCGTATATTTATTTAGTTTTTTTGGGACATTGTTTATTATTTATAAAGTGCTTGGGATATAGAAAATGGGTATTTCAGAAACATCGCACGCAACATAGTAGTTCATTAACCTTTATATTGCATCGACGGTATGACGAACAACGCCACCTGCAAACAGCTTTAATTGCATAGGACATTCGCTGCGGGCATACGAAACTGCGGTCGTCGATTGAAATATTACACCAAGAGTTATCGTGAGCGCCTGGCGGTGGCACAATGAATATCCAAGAAGTTGATTTACTTCACATATATATACCCAAACATCAACACATTTTTTCTTTGTTCTAAGACACGTTTTCATTTCATTGAGTCGTCCCTTCAAGTGTGCCTGTACATTACCCACAGTTTCGTATTTTTTTTAAATTCTATTCGTGTTCATTAATTTAAATAATCTTTCTGAAATAAAAAAATACAATCAAATGGTTAAAAAGCTTGAACGAGCCAGATGAAATTCTACCTTAATATAAATTAAACATAAGAGGGTCAGCAACAAAGGTCTTTATCGCACGGTGAATGACCATATATGTAACCAGTAAACATTTTTAGTCTTGTCTTGGATATCAATCGTTGATTTCGAGTAACGGCGGTTCCTCAAAGCGAGAACCAGATACGATAGCAAATGGAAACATATTCAATTAAATTCTCAGCAGAATTTATTTTTTGTTATTCTAAAACTTGAACCTAAACTGCAAATCTGGGAGTGGTTCTTACGGAAAACGTCAACCTTTTACTTCGTGTAAAAAAATAAATATATTGTATTCATTCTGTGATTACTCAAAATAGGTGTGTTCGTGGCTTGAACTTGTCACTGGAACTGTCTTCTAAAAGTGCTCCTGTCATGCAACTAGCTTAAAAGTAATGCTCAAAACTGAAGGAGTAAGATGGTTCCTTTTTATCCCAAAGTGCTCAGTCTGCGTTGAAAAGCTAGATGGTACTTAAGGGTTACAAAATGTGGGATGTATATTATTCATCAGCACGCATACACGCTTATACTTGAAAGACACTTGTATTTGTTTGACATTGTTACGATATGATATCAAACATCACCCAAATTGTTGGATATTTGGACGGTTTCAATAAAAATCAAACAGCATATTATTTTTAAATGTAAAAGTACTCAAACATGCATTCAACTTTAATACAGGACAACAACTGTACAATGTGAAATGATTCTGAATCGTTGGTGGCTGTTCGGCTTAGATTGGCTTAAAACGCACCATTTACTACTTGCATATTCTCTACTGACACTGTGTGACATCTGTTACATTCTAAACCCTATTTCCTTAATGGGAAGAAAATATATCTTATTCTTATTAATGCTGAAAAAAGGATATTTCACTTAAAGTTCGAATTTCAATGGCTGGTATATGTCATGGAAGGCCGGGCAAAAAACACGTATAAAGCTACCTTCGCAGTCATTTGTAATCTAAGGTATTTTTCTTTAAGTTAAGTTCACATCAACAACAAAAAATTACCTACAGGATGCTACTATTGCTTTAAATATCAATGTTCGTGTGAGTTAAGACTTTATTTTAATACCGGTTTATATTGTCAAAATGTGTAACTGTTCAACGTTTACTAGCGCCAGGGCCACTTTAGTGTTATTCTAGTGCAACATTTCAAGACTGTATCCTGATGATGCCCGTTGAGCGCCGTCCAAGATTTAGTGCTCGGATTCTCTTTAGGTTTAATCTAGCACAACATTTCAATAACTTTCCAAGATTTAGTTCCCAGATTCTTAAACTCGAAGTTGGAGAGACCATTACGCAATAAGTTTTTTGCCTTGATAACACTTCTTATATACTAGCCGCCAAAATGAGACTGATATGGCTAATTAGTTTTATTCTTGGCCTCAGACGATTTAAGCCTAAAATACTGTAGTCTATTTATTGCATCACAGTTGAGAGTTGTTCCCAAAAACTTGTTTCCATGAAAGCTAGCCATAGTTCAGAATTTCTATTTAAATGAAGAAATAAAAAGCATTAAATTGATGCACTTATGATGCATTAATTATACACATATAATATTTCGATTTCAAATGGAGGTAATTTCGGGAGGTTAAGTCCATCACGACACCAGTAACTCCAAATTTTGTTTTAAGCTTAAGATTTCTTTGATCAACTAAAAGATCAATTTCAAATGATATTCTCCATCGAAGCCCACATAGTATCTGCTATAACAACACAACTTTTCAGCTTTATGTGCTCGAAGCTACACCTGTTTGTAACTCTCCGGAAATATAAAAACATAACCGTGCCAAGATACGCACCTTTTAACGGTTGTCTTTGGGAATTTTCAGATCGTAAAAGAATCCCCTAATCTCATATCTTTGTTTCAAATAACAATACTGTCTGGATCTAATCTACTTTTATTTTCATGATATTTTGTTATATAACTCTAACAACAACGGCTGAACACATCTGGAAATTCTTGTGTTTGTAAGTTCGTCTGCGCTCAGAAAACACCTGTGAACTAGTCGATCAGTAGGTGAGAACAGCTCACACTTAACTGCATGGTGTTTTGTGTCAAGCTTTAGGCTGTTTTACTTCCATAAATGTGGTGAACTACTGAAGTATCGATACAGAAGACACACTGTCTAGCACAACCAAGGGCGCATTAACAGTAAATTGTTGGACGAAGTGTAGCTTTTCCTCTAGTGCATCTTTTAATTCAGAATTCCCCGGGTTTGATTCCTTATTAAGACACGGCCTTTTGCTTTGTACATTCACTTGTGGACCCTTGGTATCTACAAGGGAAGTTGAAAATCCATGAAAGGTATGTTTTAGAAATGCATGTGCCTTGCTACACGTTACTTTAACCTAGGTAGTACCGGGCTATTTACTCTCGAAGAACTTTATGGTAAGTATTAACTGTTGTTTCAGTTCAGATTTAAGGACAGTGTTAATGTTATGATGCAGATTAATACTAATTAAGTATACAGCCCTAACCAACCCAAACGCTAGCCTTTGCCATAAATTTCGTCCGCTTTGCCCCCAATATGTTGTCTTTCGACGCTCACCATAGAACTAAACTTCGCGCTTATGTATTTTCATACCCCACTATGTGTTGTGAACAATTTGATCAATTGTGTATCTTTTTCTTCCTTTAGCAAACACTTATTGTTTTGTTTAAATATACAAAAACACTGACGCAAACATATGTTCATTATTACCTCCAAATTGATCGCAAGAGTAAAACATTTGTGTGATGACGAAACAAGAAAAAACAAGAAAAAAGAATGCTTCGAAACATCTTATGTGAAAAGCTTAATTCGCTCGCGTCGACTCTTATATACAAGTGATGTTAACGAAAAGTACCTGGCTATATCCATAATGCCGAATTGTGTATCCATGACAATAACATTGAACAAATGAGGAAAAGTATTCTGAAAATAAGAAAGATATATCAGGGTCATACCAAAGACTTCGGGACAGCTGGAATTTAATGTCCTGTTAAAAATCGTATTATGATCCCACGACACCTGTATATTTATAGTTTAACAAAGCTTGATTTTATCCCACGATATATTATAAATGTAGTTATTATTTTATCGCTTTTTTTTAAGGAGATACTTACTTATAATTCCATAAGACAGACAGCTGTTTCCCATTGACTATAGCCATGAATCTGTTGGCTATCAATATGTCTTCATCTATATATTGATGCTGTTGTGGCTAAATACCAAGATATACATCAATACTTTGATATCTCTTCTCGCCGCGAGCTGAGATCTTTATCGTTGTTTTGTAAGCCGGACAATGCACCAGAATGGAAACCATATTTTCTGCTGAAATAAATGCGAAAATTCTACATATGCTTGTTTGTTGTGTTTTTTTCTTTATTGTTGGTTGTTATCTTTATTTTTGCGTGTTTTTTTTTTTCTTCTTCTTTAATGCTTTGAAAATCTAGGATTTGTTTATATTTTAACGTGGGTATTGCCTTGGGATATCGAAAACAGGAATTTCAGAAACATCAGAAGCAACAGTATATATAGTGTAGTAACCTTTATACAACATCTAATGTTTGACGAACACAGCCACCTGTGGACAGGTTTCATCGCATAAGACATTTTCCAGGGCATACGAAACGGTGGCTGTTGATTGGAATATTACACGGATTGTTACAGTAGGCGTGTGGCGTTGGCGTAACGAGAAGACATCAAAGAATTGTATTTATTTTGCTAGTCATATAAAACCCAACAGCTTTTGTCTTTTGGTTCTAATACAAGAATCGCTTTCATTCATGAGCGGCCTATGTCTGTGTCTTGACTGTTAGACACAGTCGGGTATTTTAGCGGGATGTCGCTTAGTCATCACCCTGAATACACGCTTCTACTGTCCTTCGGTTTTTTTTTATTTTTGTCCTCGAAAATCAAGCAGTATATTTTTGTATGTTGTTAAATATTTCAAAATGCATTCAATCATCATCAACAACTTTAAAACGTGAAGCGATTGTGAATTGACGGTGGCTGGTTAGCTGGGGTTGGATAGGTCGACACCACTTACTACTTGCACATTCCCAGCTGACAATCCCACTCGTATTCGAGTCTTAGCTGTTTTTTGTCGTATTTTGGAAAACAAGATATGTTACTTTTATTAGTGCTGAGTTAAAGGATATTTCACTTAAAATTCGTTGGGTGGTTGGGTGGGAGCCTCCTGTGCCTTTGCGATCTCTGAGCTAAGGGGCACAGGATGCCAATTTGTTATGGTGTACTGTTTTTTTAATATCATATAAATTTGTTATTAAAAAAATTCTTACATGTTGTGTTTGGGCATACACTTGACTGACTTTCTTTTAAACAAGGTTTTCTTTCGTGAAAATGTGTTATTTCTAGAGCCAATGCCACTTTAATGTAAACCTAGCACGGCATTTCAAGACGGTCTCCTGGTAATGCCATAAGGTACGATAAGCGCCTTCCGAGATTTACTGGATGGATTCTTAAAGACTTGAAGAGATCATAACATAATAAGCTTATTTCCTGGATACACCGAGTATTCTAGCCGCTAAACTGAGATTGATACGACTGGTGGTTCGTATCCTGGCGCCAGTCGATTTAAGCCAAAAAAACTGTAGAATATTTATTTCATCACAATTGAGGGTTGGTCCAAGAAACTTGTTTACTAGAAAGAAAGCGATAATTCAG
>JAVFBZ010083856.1:0-49567 GCA_032466195.1 Katharina tunicata | reverse complement strand
GAACACACGGTTTGTTCAGACTGAACACAGTGAAGTTTCCCTCATTAGGTTAATTTTTGGTGCACTGCATGTAGTTACTGTATGTGTGTCTTGGGGGGGTGGGGGGCATATTGTTTAGCAATCTCTGATTGCTTTTCTCTTGTTTCTTGTTGTCGGTGTCAATTATCCTAGTTAGCTTTGAAGAAGAACAGGGCCTTGAATGGGCAGTTATTCCCTTTTTGTTAACTTATTTACTAACATGTTTAAATGTACATACTGGCAGATAGCATCATGACCAGGATGTCCTAACCAACAATTTTATGTCCAATGCTATGACTCAATATAAAAAAGTACTTTGTATTAGATGTATAGACTAATCTCAAATACAATTTTGTCACATTTGGAAAAAAAAGAAAAAATGAATGTAGTTTGGAAACAAATTCCACCCACAAGCTACTAACAATACTGTACCAAAAATTCAAAAGTCCCTTGTCCCCGTGATTTACTTTTCCTCGGGATAGGCGCGGGTGGTGAGGTGGGAGCCTCCTATAACTAGGTGTTCTCTTAGATAGGGGCTTAAGGAAACTGATTTGTTTTGGTGTCCTGTGCAATGTCCTGTTAATGTATTGTTGCGTCTTCTATGTGGCCGGGGTGGTTTCCTTCACCGATTGTCATGTGTTAATCCGTCATGTAAGTGAAATAACCTTAAATACGGTGCAAACAACAAATTTATGTAATCTGAACTTAGGGGAAAGTTTTTTGTTCAAACGGTTTGACCCTAACCAATTAATGGCAGTTCACCAAGTTATAAATTCTATCTCTGTTGTTGAATATTCATGAAGGGTTTAGTTTATATTTAGTACAGTGCTGGCATGCTTCAGTATAAGTGAAGTAACCTTAAGTACGGCATAAAACCCCAATCAATCAATCAATCAATCAATCAACCAATGAACCAATCAATCAATCAACCAATCAATCAATCAGGATACAGTATGCAATGGTTATCGCTTTGATGCCTTTGTTCAATAGGATAAGATTTTGAAGATTTTTGAGACATACCAGGTTTTCCCTGTAATTATTAAGACTTGTTTTTAATGTCTGTTTTCTCTTTCTCTTCTTCTAGGGGATGAAGGAGACAACTTCTATGTGATTGATATGGGAGAAGTGGATGTAAGTTCAAAACTTTATAGGTTTTTTACGTTTATTTGAAGGAATCTATTTTATTAAAATAGTTAGGAGGCTTTCGAACACCATTCTTGTCTTATCTTTAGAAAAATGTCTCCAATGTGACCTTATAAACATCAGAAAAAATTAAACATGTTAAATTATTATTTAGGGTGTGCAAAAAACCTTTAGGGAGACGAAATGAATTCAGACATGATACTTTAACAAACTTTGAAGTATGTTGCATTACATGGCTGCCATTATGCCTACATTTGAAACAAATTTGGAAATCTTTTTCTCTTGATGAGGGAAATCTGAAAACTTCCTAATAATAGTTTAAATCTTGCTAATGGATGAAAGTTTTACGCCAACTCATGTATGAGATAGGCTCAGTTCAAGAATTACACGTTGTACCATTTCAGCTGGAAAGTACAGTCAGGTGAAAAAAGTCACTGTTTGTTAAGCTTTTTAAACTTGAAATTCAGGGATGGTGTTTTACAAACTTGAAGGGAATGCACAGAAAGTGTTTTCATACATAAAACAAGCATTAAAACTAATTTGTTAAAAGGAAAGTACAGACCACAAGTTATTGTTGACAGTAGACATTGAGGTGAGTGACAGGGTTATTCAGTGTGACTTGGGAAATAATTGAACTATCTTTTCACTGACCATGACTTGAAAATCCCACCAAAAGCCCTTGTTTTCTGGTAGACTTGACCATATTTGCATACATTGACAGTGGGATTTGCTGGTCTATGTTGTAAAATCTATTTCCAGACATCTTGTTAAGTAGCACAAACTTAGTCCAGAGCTATGGTAAATTCCCCAAGGACTGAATTATAAAAATGAAGACTTAACTGTGTAATATCGAAAGCCCAAAAAACCCAATGTAATTTTTTTCAGAATAATGGACAAAATAAATTGTGAAATGTTAAGAAGTAAGTTTTGATAAATTATACGGTCATAAATTTGTGACCTGTATTTATTTTGATATGTGCCAAAGAACTGATAGTATATTTTTTTAGGATATATTATCGTTGTTCAACAATGTGGTAAACATCATGCTGTAAGGATACAGCTAATAACTTACTATCCTTAATATGTGTATATGCAGCCATTGAAATAAAACCAGAATTATTTCTTTATCAAGGAGTCCCATTTCAAGTTATAAAAAAAAGGGATGTTTTTAGGATTTTACTGCAGCCTAGAAATCGTGTTATTGTGAGACGGTTAGTTAGCGGCCATCCCGGATGTGTTGATCCAGATGCTAGTCTGTTTAAGCCTGCTGTCCAGTCTGACCAATAATTACCTTTACTCCAATGACCTTCAGCTCCTCTCTGATCTATACAGCTTGATCAGTACACCCACTCAACTAGAAAACACGATGTAACTGCCTGGATAAACACCCGTCTAACAGGGATTATTGTTTAAATGTCGCACAAGGAGTATTTGGCTTGTTAGGTATTGAACCAGCTGGGACTCTAACATGACCTTTGATTATATGTACATATGACAATTCTCCTTACCAAACTCATCAACTAAGTAGAGTTGTTTTGAAAATATTTTAACGCTAATATTGGCCTTACACAAACTAGAACATGGAGTAGAACCTATTGTATACATGTATTTGGAGTTGGCCATATACATGGTTTGACATAATATGATGGATTTTGGATAGTTTATATTTTGGTTGGTTTAGAATAAAGCAGTCAGACTTAAATCCTCAAAAAATTCAACCTCAAGGGCACACATTTCAAGTAATTTATTGAATTTATAAATGTGAGTTTGGAACTAAAACTTATATTTTTCTGGTAGTTGAAGTCTGAACTTCATTTATATGTCAAGATTGTGTTTTTAACACTTCTTAGCCTTTGCATAACATGCAGCTTTGTTGGTCGAATTTGTCGAGGATTTAGGGTAGTAATCTTTAATAAAGTCTTTCTTTCACATAGTTGAATTGACAGTGGCTAATCATATTTCATAAATTCAAATAAACTTTTCTAAAAATAAAATTGAATTTTCATCCAAAGGGCCGTAATTTTGGTCTCTGACAATTCTGGTCTGTTGAGGTATCACAGGAACAAATAAGTATACAAAACTTGGTCATTACATATTACATGTACACACATGTAAACTCTTAAATCACGATAATGGGGTAAAATTCAATCTTTTTGTATTAATCTTTTTATTAACTTACATATCGACAGATAAAATCAGATATAGGAGCTATAAATGGCAAACAATAATATGTTGTGTCTTGTGTGCTTGAAATGCTAATTTTAAAAAGTGAGGAGTATGAACAAAAACAAAATTTAGATAGTAAAAGTTTATCACAAATATAAGAATAAATGAATTGTCTGTGTTTGTTAAGAATAAAATATTAAAAAAACATGTTAGTTGAAAATCTCATCTGGAAAAGTCGTTTTATTCAATAAATTTCTTTGGATTATAATTGTATGTAACAGATATTGTTTTGGTTTGTTTGGGAAATACATAAGTGTAAATTTCAGCATACTTTGACATTTGATATGAGTCTGTGTCTTGAAATAATGTTAACTATTTCCCAATGTAATTAGAGCTTAGTTTTATGATACTTGAGATTTTCATGGACATTGACAGAAATAGATTGATTTCAATAAATACCTAGAGCCATCTGAGTGGGCAGGCTTGGGCCAAAATATATATTGATTGGATATTACTAGATGTGGACAGAAAGGCTATTAAATAAATCCAAGCTACAATTGGAAACCTGAAATTTATAAGAAAAAAATCATGGGCTGTAGATTAAAAAGGGATAGCTGGTTGTGTTTGATTTGTTTACATTGACCATTTGTGTAGGGAGTGGCAAAACCAACAAACGAGTTGTAATGTGGTTTAAGAGATACCCAATTGCTGTTTCTCTTGGGTTGTACCTAGTAATCTTTTTTTTAACAAGCACATTGGCCTGAGGATGATAGTTTATTAAATCAAATGAATCAGCTCGTGTTTCGGATGGATGTCTCTAATTGACAGCACTCTATTAAAAATAGATCTTAATCTTGAGGTGGTTCGGGAAATATTTTTGTTTTTTCAAGATTGAGCTAAATTCTATTATATTTAAGGACTTAAGCATGTAGAGGATTTGAAGGAAATAGAATAAATGTGTGTAACATTAAACTGTAACCAAGTGCGTCCTTCCTAAAAATTTGAGTGGGCAAAAATATTAACCGATCATTTTTTTGTTTGTTAGCAATTTACTTTATCCAATATATGCATAAATGTCTAAATATGCATATCTTGCTTATTCCACAATTTTAGCTTTAGCCAAAGTTGATTTTAATGGCAATTGCTGCTCCCCCAACTAATGGTAAATAAATGGCAACTGAATTAAACTGAGTTGTGGAAAAAATACCTGGTATGCAAGCTGCTTACCAGACTAAAATAAGTCTATAACTCCTGATACTTATATGTAAATTTCTCCACTGAGGATGTTCATCTTCTGGTATTTTAGTATTTCTGGATATAAAAATAAAATAAAAATAACAGTTGATCAATCTTTGAAGCACATTTGTTGTTGTTGTGTTGTTGCAGATTTATGTGAATGGAGAGTTGGTAGTGACGATCGGAGAAGGGGCCAGTTTTGGAGAGCTGGCTCTCATTTATGGAACCCCTAGGGCTGCCACGGTTAAGGTAATGTATTATATATGATAACTGATTATAAACCCATTCCAGCTTATTAATTACTTAATTAGTTCACAAAATTGTTTTGTTGTTAAGATCTTGATATTTTTTGCTTGTTTTTCAGTTCAAGGTCAATTCTTTTAGATTTATTTAAACTAATTTATTTGGTGTTATAATTAATACACTTGGAAGATTAACCCTAAAAAAATGTACTGTATTTATTCTCTTTTGACTTGCAATCAATTTGTAATTATTTAGGAAATAATAGTTTGTTCTTCAATACATTCTAAGCTTTTCAAAAGTATATAGATACTCTATGATTAATATTAGAGTTTGTAAAAGGCTTTGAAAAAGTATTTTTTATCAAAATCGACAGAAGGTTCCAGCAAGACCTTAAATTTATGTTGATTTTTTTGTGGAAATGTTTCATTGTTGGATTCTTTGATATTCAAAATTGTTTTTGCGCTAGCATAAAGTTTAAAAACTGATCATTAAATCTAAGCAATAATAAAAATTGCTCAATTTCAGGGACCATTTAATAGATTATTATGTCACTAATAAGCAAGCCAAATTTCACGGGTGAAGCTCAAAGGGTTTTCGAGAAACAGAGTTGAAAAATTAAATTTTGACAAAAAATGAAGTGCTAGAAATGGGGCAAAACCCATCCAGCTGTACACTTGCAAAGAACTGAATCAAAATTTTCAAACTTAAAATTAAATGACTTTTAACTGGAATTTTTATTTAACTTTTTCACTAAATGCAGGACAAAAAAGAGAATGTTCTTATAAACAAATAAACAAAAAAAAATGAACAATTTTTACCCTTGAAGGGGTAGTCCATCCTAAAGGCTTTATGAGCATGTTATATACAGTTCAAGGCTGCATCAATTCACATGTACCTAATCAGTGTAGTAATAAGAAATTTAATTTATCTTTTTACTTCAAAGCTTTGTTTGCTGTAAAAAACGCTGATCAAACAGTATGATTTAGTTTTTGAATTTGATCATTTTTTGAAAATCGTCTATCAAAGATGTGAGAATGCTGTACAAATAGTGTAATAATTATTTTTCAGGCTAAAAATGATGTTAAGCTTTGGGGTATTGACCGAGATAGTTACAGGAGAATTTTAATGGTAAGTTCATGTATTGTTCTGGTATATTAAATCTTATACTTAATAAAATCATTTAGTCAATCATTTTGCATTAATTGATAAAAGTATGTGTTAGTATAAGCAGTACTTATAATATCAACTGGGCAGGATGTTGGGTGGTAGACTCCTGTGCCCTGATGCTCTCTGAGCGAAGGGGCGTCAGGCAGCGTCTTCGTTGTGGTGTCCTGTAAATGTATCGTAGCATATCTATATTGCCGGCACGCTTAAGGTGGTTTCTTCATCCATTGGGCTGGCACACATCAGATAAGTGAAACTACATGTATGGTGTAAAACCCCAATCAATCAATGAATCATATCCAACTGCAAGTGGAACTGCTCGAAACAACATGATATACCCTAAATCACCTAAAATTTCGACCATGGAGTTAATACTTTAAACGCTATTTTTAGGTCTTTAATATAATGTCTGAGAGTCAAACAACAGTTTTACAGTTAAAGGAGAATCTGGATTTTACAATAAACTTAAATTTGTTTGTTTACATGCTATAATACTTCCACAACTTGCAAAAAGGTGAGCACTATGCATGGTCAAAAATATAGGTGATTTACAGTACTGTATCTATCACAACATTTCTACATTTGTTTGTTAACAAGGTGTTAGATTTTAATTCTATGGTTGATCTTACTCATTTGTTCTTAGGGTAGCACAATAAGGAAGAGGAAAATGTATGAAGAATTTCTCAGCAAGGTGTCCATACTAGGTAAGTCAATATATACTGCAAAAAAATGTTATCGTGTGGAAAACAGAAAGTACATCTTGCTCAGAAATAGATTTTGGTATAAGTATACTTGGTACACCAGTGATAATGATAATTGTATTGTTCTAGTAACATAGCCAATGGGGGGAAAAAGTGTGGTGGAAGGGGCTGGGGGAGCTTTATGAGTTCTTACATTGATTCTGACAGTACAGTCTAAACCGACACCTTAGTATTCCAAAATCTTGTCTATCATTATTACTTGGTCAGTTATCTGTCTTTTTATGTAAGCGAAATATTGTGTTAACTGACATATTGTCTAAGCTGACTATTTTTCTTGGTCCTTGTTTTTCATTGTTTATTTGGTCCGCTTTCTAAATTCTTTCTTTTTATGTAAAAATATATATTATGTAAACTGACTATTTTACCTGGTCATGTGACATGGTGGCTTATACAGGTTTCTATTACTACTCATGCACCAATTAGAACAATCTGAACTGGATGGAACCCGGATAGATATTATCTTTGGAATGCACAGACCTCATCAGCTTATTCCATAATGTTACATGCCGGGACAACAGTTATTGAGGATCATTAAGTTTGTTTCAGCGGAGTCTGTCTTGTTGGTCTGTGTGATACATTCTCACTGACCCAAAGTCTGCAGTTACATCTTTCATACATATACATGTATGCCTGTGTGTACGTTTGTAAACACATTCAAATATACAATTTAAGTTGTAGAAAAGAAGAAAAAAAAAACAAGGTAGTATCCTATGTGTTGTTCACCCAACGTTTTTCATTTTCCGCCCAATTAGAGAACCTTGACAAATGGGAGAGGCTGACTGTGGCCGATGCTTTGGAGGGTATACAGTTTGAGGACGGTATAGAGATCGTTAAACAGGGAGAAAAGGGAGATGATTTCTTTGTCATTTTAGAGGTAAATGTTACAATGTGTTTACTTTTCTGTTTATAACATATACATGTTTGATCACATCCTGTGCCAAACTGTATTTTGGTTGACAATTATTCTGTTTATAATCCCTTGGCATTTTTATAAATGAAAAGTTATGTTTATTGTGTACCGTATTTAATATTTAAATGGGCATATAAATTAATTGCTTGATATTTGTTACAGTTATATTTATGTATAAATGTAGAGGAAGAAAATTTTGCTTGCCTCCGCCGTTATATGTAGTTTTTATGGTGCATTATGTTCTCTTTGTTCCAGGGTCAGGCTGAAGTGTTACAGAGCCGTTCAGACAATGAGGAACCAGTCGTGGTGGGAAAATTAGGACCCTCAGACTATTTCGGTGGGTTGCATGCTTTTATTTATTTTATTGTGTAAAGGGGTGGTATCTCCGTACTGTAAGAAATCAGACAATTAGGGTTTTAAAGAACAGTATTTAGCTGTGGGGGCAATAGGTTTGTTGTTAGAATTGGGTGTTGATACTGTTCTGTTGGCAATCAATCTGAGAATTCAAGTCTTTCTTCACTACAATATTAAAGTTTCCTATGTTTGTCGTTATTGACCACCATATTAATAGTTCTCTTGGAGGTGTTTATATTTTAACGATCATTTAGCAATTATGCATTATATATGTGATAGCATTTTTGCACTCTTTTGGTAATTTAAATTTGCATTGAATGTTGCAAGATTTGTTTACACATTTATGGCAATTTGATGAAAGAAAACTGCTTTGCTTATTTTTAGGTGAGATAGCTTTACTGTTGGATCGACCTCGTGCTGCCACTGTTGTGTCTCGCGGGCCCCTGAAGTGTGTGAAATTGGACAGGAACAGGTTTGAGAGAGTGCTGGGACCCTGCTCTGATATCCTCAAGAGAAACATCTCACAGTATAACAGCTATGTGTCATTGTCAGTCTGAGATTCAAGGGGAGACAATCAACCCGGAATCTCCTCTTCACTCACACAGAGAAGTCTAAAACACCCCAGGGAGCCTCTAAATGCTCAGATAATTGACAGGACAATCTTTAGGGAGACATGTTGTATGTCCTTGTGTATATGTTTGGGGTGACTCTTTCACCTTATGAAACATTAACTCCCATATTGTGACTAAAACCATATCATGCCTAGTGCAGCGTTACATAATACATTAGTAAGCCCTGTATTAGTAATGTTCTGTGTCTGTTTATATTCTGTTCAGCATAAAACCCCCTCTATAGCTACTCGTTTAGGCCTATTACTCAGAAATGGCAAGTTATGTTTGTAGTTTAAATGTCAGATGCTAGTCATCAAATTCAGGAAACTTTGTGTTCTATTTGAGTGCAAGGTATGTTTGCGTGTCTGTCTGTGTGTGTGTGCGTGTCATTGTTTAAGTGATACTCAGTTGCTCAATTGAATGTTGGGATAAAATGGTGCACAATGCCATTGGTCGTTAAACTGTTCAGCCTAAGTTTTTTGCCATTAAGCTAGAAAATATTGTAATTGTTTGTATTAAAACGCTCGCAGTTTAAACTTGCTGTTCTATTATTTGTTAATTATAAAAACTATTAATGGTACAATGCATAAGATTGTTGGTCTGTAGGCATTTATAGATATAAATACTTGGGAAAAGATTGTAGCTAATAGTTAATCATTCAGTCATCAAAACAAAGACTTCATCGATTAGATTTTGCTGACATTGTCGCAATTGATTCAAGTCCATAATAAATGATAAGACAGAACATGGACACTGCTGATGTAATTATGACTTGATAAGTCATTAACACCTGTGAGTCATTAGCCTTCAGGCAGTAAGAAATGTAATTGATCTTGATTATATATGTATGTTAATTAGTTTCTGACTAATACAATTGTCTGCTGACTTCAGAGTACCATAACATTTTTCTTCTCTTTGTAAACAATATTTCAAAACAAAACGTTACGAGCATAGTTTCTCTTTTATGTGGTAAATCTCACCAAGAAGATGCCATCAATATCTTTCGCTACTATCCGTGAAAAATTGAAAACCAGATTGCTTTGTTCCAACGCTGTGAATAAAACCCAACTTAATGAACAAAGTATTATGCGTTGAAGTTGAAACCTCCATTTATTGAACCGTTATATTATATATAGTATGTATGATACCGATAGTATACAATGTGTGATTAATAAACTACTGTTTTCAGTGTACAGTTTATGGAGTGACAATGTAGGGTGCTCTCCCCTTTTATTGGATTAACATGTGAAGGCTTGACTACCATATCAGCCTGTTCCAGAGACATTGGTCATCTGGATATTTTAACTGTTTGGAGTAAACATTAATTCCAGCCAATATCTACATGTATCATCTTGTTTTGCTTATTTCATATTTTTGTTTTATCAATTTTTTTGTCGAAAAAAGAACCAGTTGATTCTATACCAGAGCTTGGACTCAAACAATGATAAATTTAAGTCTGGAAAGATGAGCCTTAGTTTCATTTGAGCCTATATTAATGAACTGTCCAATGCTTTGACAGATTTTTCTTGATGTGTTATGATATTAACTGGTTGTTTTAGGTTCTTGAAGAAATTTCTTTAAAACCACTGAAACAGTCTAAATCAGATCAATCGGCAAAACCTCGCATGATTTCTCGTTATTTGGCTGTCATCACTTAGCTCGGCCGTGATAGGTGTATGAATATGTATCAAACTGGTACATTTTGTTCGCCGGAAGCCTATTTATCGCTGTATGGACAATGAACACGTAAGCAATGTACTATATATGCACTATATTTAGTTTAGGAGTAAATTATGTTCTGAATATAAAACAAATGGAAACTGTGGAACCTGTCTACATTGGCAGTATGACCCACAGTCTTTTAAAAAGTTCCGACAAAATGGAGATGATCGTATCCCGTCCGAGATGATGTGCGCAGTACATGCGATGGCTTCCGAGTGAAATAAGATAGTTGTACATTGGAAACCCTAAAAATTCATTAAACATTCATTAAATATAGCTGTTTAAGATGCTGCCAGTTTGGTCACCAAATACGGTAGAACATATCATTTAGAGATTTCTTAGTGACTGTGCTCATGTCTGGACTACAGGTCTTTAGGTGCTACATATGATATATTACGCGTTTATAATCAGTTGATGACGAAACAATTCAAACGGGTGGCAATTTTTGTTTTGGGGCTTCATAAATCTGTAAACATTTGTGGCGTTTCAAAAATATTATTCTTCACATTACAGAGAAACACTGTCAATTCCAGCAGACAACATTAATCTAATTAGAAGCAAGCTGTCTCACATTTGCTATTTTTCACATTGTCTCACCGTTATTTTTAATCCGAGCTACATTACAACCCTTGGCGAACTGAGCATCTACAACCAGAAATTACAGCTACACAATTGATGGCTTGCGTCAGAACTTGTTGGTGTAATGTAAATCCAAGTGCCACCAATTTATGCTACACAGGCACCAATCAGATTTTACATGAATTAAGAAACCCACCAATCTAACTGCATTCGAAGAGTTCAACGTCATGTGATCTGCCTGAACTTTTTTCTCCACATTTCTTCCAAAAGCCTCAAATTGTATGTGACCAGCGCGTTAGATGCACAGTAATTACTTATTTAATAGTGCAATATTATTTGTCTGAGTAATCTAGCAAACAACCACAAAAAAAAAAATACATTGATTGCGTTAATACAAAGCCCAGTGTGACGTGACCTACATCTAACCTGTTCAGTCTGTTCACGTGACCACATTGCAGATCTCGTCAACCCAGTTTTCTTAGATGTCATGTATTCGTTTTTCATTTTGTGTTCAACTAGTATGTTGACTTCATTCATCCGTTATCCAACGATGCTTATAAAAAGTAGTAGCATAGCTTAAGATTGGTTCCATTTCTTCCTTAAATTACTCGCATCATTTCGAACTATATTTCTGGTGACAAAGGCGTGGTAAGGCTCAGTTTGACGCATCATGTCCTGTCTACATACAAACGAAAACAAACTGAATTCCGTGAGCATTTTTAATTAAATTTTCAATAATTCTAAAAATAAATAAAGTATGGGATAAATAGGATATAAAATTTCTGATTTATCAAACTTGTGGTATAATTTCTATTTGTACCTCACCACAGGCTTGGTACAAATATAAATTACACCACTCATTTGATAAATGTGATATCCTGGAACACTCCTATAATATCCTCTATATATTATTACCTTTCGAGACGTCTGTAGGTTTCCCATAAGAACTCGAGATCAAGATCTATCCAGAAACTTGTCTCTGTGAATTTATCTGGAACATGATTATTTATCGGTTTTAATTAGTCGATATCCCTGTGCTAGTGTTATTACTCTTTACAAAAATGTATCATTTGAATATTAACAGAACATTGGACTTACTTCGATCTGATTTAAATAAGATGATTTTTCAACTAAGGTTGTGCAATATTAAATTACAGACATGAACGAAGACAGATTCAAAGTAGTCAATTAAAACCTATCAATCAAACTGTTCTCATTGGTCTGGCTTCATGTTATATTATGACAGCTATCTTATCATGTAAGAGCCTCTTACAATAACTGCATCAACATGACTCTTTTATATATATATATATACCCTGTTATGGAATTTCTATCCCCAAACTCAGACTTCTATTAACTGTTGGACAAAAAAAGGACGTCGAAAAGTTTCTGCTAAACTAGTTAAATTTCATAAAACAACCCCACGCTCACAATGGAGTGAGGGCACAAACATATCTATCCCCATCATCTGTCATGGTACAATCTGATTTATTTATTGGATTGGTGTTCAGAGTTGCATTTTGGAGCACTTATATGATGACTTTGCAAGGCAGAGAAAAAAACTTGTTAAAACCACCCTGTGTTCTCCATTGCAACCTTATAACTTTCCTATTATACCTTAAGGTCAGGTCCACAGGGGGATTA
Organism: Katharina tunicata; assembly: GCA_032466195.1. Lineage (NCBI taxonomy): Eukaryota > Metazoa > Mollusca > Polyplacophora > Chitonida > Mopaliidae > Katharina > Katharina tunicata. The sequence continues at coordinate 37,016 of JAVFBZ010083856.1, read as the reverse complement.
GAACCTAAACTGGGTACAGTGAACAGGACTCCTCAGTCCACTGTGCCAGGAGACTGCCTACAATCTATAAAGGAAATGATTCCTTGTTATTCTGAGATAGGTTTGTTTACTCAGCTTTTTAGCAGAATTCTAGGTGATTTCACTCAATAAAAGCCTGCCATTTAAAAAAAAAGACGAGAAGATGTGTTGCCTGACATAAAACATGATTGAACTCACTTCTTCACACAAAAGTCCAACATTTCATGAAGTTGAAGTTGCTATGAAAGGGACAAAGAGCTACATTGCTGAGAGAAAAACCTCAACATGGCAAGAATCTGCTTAACATACATGTATGTAGCCACACATGACACCGATGTGGCTCTTGGACTAAATATCAATAACATTCAATGACTGACAGGTCTCCAATGCATGTAGAAAACATAAATATCGGTAAACAGACAAGATTTCACATATCCCAAGAGCATTAAAAGGTTTACTTGAACTTTTACATCTACATGATGCAAAGCATTTCTAAACACAAACATGCCCACAGTTGAAACACACAACACCAACTCTCCTGATGAAATTGAGATAACTTTAATCTTATTTTACCATTTCACAAAACATTCATTTAATGGGGATGACTGTTACAACTGTATCTCCTCGTATAAACAGTTGATTAATGTGTCTTGTAATATCCTTCGGCACATACAGGTGATTTTTACTGGAGGTAGCTTTAGTCTGTGATGGTTCACCTAATGTCAATGATTTCATGGATATTTTTTCACTATCTGATAGACTTTCACAATGTTTTGATTCAAGTATTTTTTTAGCACAATCCTCAGTCTTACAAGATTTATCTCCCTTTTCCACGTTTTCATCCAACTTTTCCTAAAAACAAAAGGGGGGAAATAATTTCACAAATGTTATGATATTAACAGATAAACTAACGTTTCAAATCAAGTTCACCACCATATACTTCCACATAACTCTTGATCTCTGCTTAATGACACCATAGCACATTTACAGGACGAAAAACAGGCAACACAAATCAGTTTCTTAATGCCCTTTAGCTCAGAGAGCACCAGGGCACAGGAAGTTCCTATTCAACCACCCATGATGGATTTGTATGTTTGTCCTAAAACAGAATAGCACTTTCCAGACCGTGTTTATAGACAACATGATTTTGTCTGACAAAAGCTGATTCTACGAATACAAACATAGACTTGCATATGATGTCACAAATTTGGTTTGCTTGTTTGATTAGTGTTTTATGCCATACTTAAGGTAATTTCAGTCATATGGCAGCATGCCAGCCCAAGGTATGAAGGAAACCACCCTATATGCCCTTCACCACCCTACATGCCCTAGATGATAATACTAGCAACACCAAAAACAGCACAGGACATAACATAAATTTGGATGATGGACAACTTTAATATGACACTATGAAATATGAATTTATTTAACAGAGTTAATCAAAATAATGATTTTGTATGTCTGGTCTTCTGATTTAAAGGCAACACCACGCACATTGGATTTTGGTCTTTTTAAGAAGTGTAACTTTTAAGTTCTTGACATCAATATGCCAATTTTATTTTGGCTTTGAAAACTCAGATGTTAACATTGTTTCCTGTGTTGCACTGCTGAACCTGTCGCATGCCATATTCGGAAATGATTAAACTGTGATAATTTTAGTCTAAAACAAAAAAGCAAGCACACAAAGAAAACCCCTTTATACATAAGAGACATAACTGTCATATTCTAAAATAGAATTTGATCACAGCAACCTAACAGCTATTACCAGTTACAAAATAAGCTGTGTGTTCCACGAACAACCCGAGGCGTAGAAAGGTAACAACCTTGTGATAAGGGTACATAATGAAAGCAGACTGACAGAAACCTGGAGAGTGCTCAAAGAAACCTCACAAATTCCCCATCATTATCCTGGAGATGTTATTTACCGGTATTACCTGTTGCTTGAGGGCTTGTCGTCTCCTCCGTCTACCCGATTTACTCTCCCATAATGGGTTCCTGTAAGTCTCCTCAACGTCTACCATTGCCTGCCCAGTTTTTATTAAAGGAATTCTAACTGGTTAATAAGTTAGTATGGTTGATTACTGTTTACAATAGATATAAGTGTATTTCACATGTGTATTTCACATGGCAATCCAGTCCAATGGGAGTAGGAAACTCTCCTGATTTTTTGATTGGTACTTTTTGCTATTCTTATGGTTATTTCACTTATAAGAAGGTTAGACACCACCATCAAAGTCACTAACAATAAACAATTAAACAACAAAGCAAGGAGAAGATGTCAAACATGGTGCAAAAATAAAAAAATTGTAAATTCATAACTGTTAGACTACAAACAAATATAAAAAGCGCTTTTACAACTTTCCGTACACATGAATAATAACTTTATGTAAAAAAAAAGTTACCTTAGTTTTGTTGACTGGATGCAATTGAAGCATAAATTTATTTTTTAAATGAACCATAATTTATAATAAACTCAGCATACATGTAGCTTAGGATTCATAAAATAATGGCCTTTTTGAGCAAAACAAAAATTCAATTCAGAGCATTAATATTTGAAAGAGGTTTCCATGTATTGTGAGAAAGAATTTGACAAACAAATATCTTACCATATTCATGTGTTTATCAAATGCCACAATATAGCCTTTACAGTGCCCTCTGATTTCATGTCTATTTCTTGTGCAAACTTTTACCAATAAATTTTCTCCAATACATCGAGTGAGCATAGCCAATGGACCTTGAAAATAATCTCCTACAACATACATAAACATTAGATACGCAAAGAAAAAAGAACCTAACACATTCATGAACACTTCCTTGGGTATTATACCCAGAATGAAGTACCCTAAATGCTCAACAAATTCGACCTCCATGGACACCTGTTTCAAGTCATTGATTGAAGGTATTAATTTGAGATTGGAACTAAAACTTATATTTTCTTGTAGCCTAAAGTATGAACTTCTTAAAAATGTCAACAGTGTGTTTCTAAACTTCTTAACCCTTGCATTAAATGTAGTTTTATAAATGGTAAATGGGGTCGAATTTGTTGAGCATTTAGGGTAATACATCGTTGATATCCATAAATCCTGTGTTCCACATACAAAACTTAACTTATCAATATACATTGTATATAACGATTAGTGACATTATCCCTGAACTTTTTCATTTTATTAAACAGGCCTGGGGTTTCACAAAGCCTTTGCGACGTTTCAAACTCTCAGTTGTCGTGACGACACAATACCTTCAACACTGGGCATCATAGTAACTAAGTATACGTAAATTTGCGAAGGCTTTGTGAAACCAGCCCAAGTTCTTAAAGGATTTCTGAGGTGACCTTTAAAACCGTTTTCCAGACTATATCGCACATGTAACCTGTAGAAGATATGCCAATTGGCTGGTGCAAGTAATGCATCAAGTATTATTATAATCATTTTTTTGTTGTCGTAGTACTGTTTCAGCAAAACTGACTTAAAATTAAACAGAGAAAAAAAGTCGTCACAGAGCCAAAAACATAGCTCTGCGACAGTAATTTCAAAACAAAATTTGAGTTATTGAGGGAGATTTTGGAATTTGCTCGCCATTATTTTCTATTCTCGTTGACAAATAAGATTCAATTTTAAATGTTACGAATGTGCAATGTGGGCTCTTTTGATACATAAAATATCTCAGATTTCAATTATGTCAAACAGAATTGATTCAAAATCAATTAATTGGAAAAGTTAAAAGCAATAAATGCCAAAACTTAAAAGTACACATTTTTGTTTAGTACTATTCTGTAATCGTTATATATGGATAATGTTGCAGACTATAATAACGTCTATTCAAAACGTGTGCAGTTTAATTTAATTTAACTTATCAATGCCATACCCTTTAATCTGCTAAACAAATTTTTTGTTGTTGTATCTTTCCTTATTGTGGGTTCCATCTTTATGCCCATAGCCACGAATGCTTCTTTTCTTTTCTTAGCCATAGTTGAAGGCACGGGTCCCCTAGTGGGAACTAGGCGCCGCATGGTAGATGAGTGAGCAGATTGTGTGTCACTAGCAGACGATCGGGCTGTTTTAGGTTTCGAACTTGAAGATGATCTGTTCAGACGACTTTCAAAAACAGCCACGTTGTCATATTTTGTCACGTTTGGATATGGAACCGATGTGGCTTCTGAGTATAGCGCGGCTAATGGATTGAAATCAGCTGAAGTGCAGCTTTCTTCTCCACTATCATTATTCGTTTTCCGCTCCATTTTTTATCAGTAAGCGCAAGGTGCGTGAGACAAATTTTCGTATTCATGTCCTGCTGTTTGTATTCTCATTAATTTATTAACCCAGATCATTTTAAAGGATTTAATTATGTTTCATAAAGACAAACTATGTTAACTAATAATTTGAGTGTTGATATTTTTTATAACGCCGTTTTAAGTTATACGAAAATGCGGCTAATGTAGCTCTGTTGTAACGATAACAACAAATAGACGCCATAAAGCAGACAGCTCTTATCCACAGTTACAATTTTACAGTCCCAACATGCCACCTAAGAAAAAGGAAAAGGGCAAAAAAAGTGCAACTGCGGCCCCAACTCCAGCAGCACAGGAATCTGCTGATCCAACCGAAAAGGAAGTTCTTCTTCAGAAAGAGTAAGTTATTATGTTCAGTCCCAGTAATGGCAGTATTATATGTATTTAGAAATGTGTCACGGGAAATTTTCTCACATTGGTTGCCTTATAAACTTTTTTTTTATTGTGTTATTATATGTGTTTGATGTTGATGTTATGTGTTTACCAATTGAATGTCAGGGTAATAAAAGCAGGCATATAAATAAAATTACCCGCTAGTGCGAGTACCTCTCCTACGATATAATATTTAATTATTTTTTATATTTATAGAACAGGGATATCAAACATTATTAAATATCTTAGGAGAAATACTATTCCCACTACTCACCTGCTAGCCATTAAGCCCGCTACTAACTGGTAATCTACCCCAATCACGTTATAGGCATATGATAATGATATGAGCGCTAGCTTGTGTGGGATTAAACTAATCACAACACTGTCATAGAATAGGACCAGCCTAGTTCTTTTAAAAAGAACTCTGACAGCCAGGATGTATGTATCATTTTAGAATTTGCCATACCACTTGGGGAAAGAACTTTGACAGTCTGGCAATATCTAAAATGTTAAATATCATGACCAATGTCTATCATCTTTTTTTCTTATTTTTATTCTTGATTATGCATATTGAAATAAACAACTGGAATAAATCAATAACATCTCTGCTTCACTGTAGTGCATGCCTCACAGGGTTTGCCTCATTTTATGCCAGTAGCATCTTTAAATAAAGCCATGTTTGTAACATTTTTTCAGATTAGAAATGGTTACCCAAGAGCTGGACGATGCAAAAGCTAGAGTGGAAGAATTGTATCCTTATGAAGAATATCGATAAAACTTGCGGGCGGTTGGGTAGGAGTCTCCTTTGCCCTGGTGCTCTTTGAGCTAAGGGGCATCGAGAAGCCGATTTGTTGTGGTGTCCAGTGTAACCCCCTGTAAATGTATTGTGGTGTCTTCCATATTGCCAGGGTCATTGGCTCCACCGATATGGCTTGCATGTCGTCATATGAGTAAAATAACCTTATGTATGGCTTAAAACCTTAATCAAACAAATTTTCAATAAAACTGTATGCTGAAAAAGAATACACCTTATATTCACCTTAAGATCAAACATTCAAAAATGTATGTTAATTACTACCAACCAGAAAAGAACCCATCTACAGCAAAATGAGATTAATATTACCCTAGATCAAAAGCCACTTGAAAATGTAAACCAGCACAAGATATTGGGCATAACGATTCAAAATGATCTGTCATGGGAACGACATATTGAGACCGTTTTTAATAAAACTAGGACAAAGTTATTTCTTTTATCTAGAATTAAACATTTTTACCCTTTAAAGCTAGACTTCAATTTTATAATTCTTTTATCCTACCTCATCAAGATTATTGTTTATGTATATGGGGATCTAAGTCAACAGGTCAGCTAAAACGACTGGAAATTGTTCAAAAGCGAGCAATGAGGCTTATTTTAGACTGTGTTTAGGCTCGTAGTTATTCTGTTTCATCTGGTTGATGTAGATTGGTCATCGTCTGCAACTAAAGATCTAGTTACAAGTATAAATCTGCTAGCTTGCCTAAAGCATAGGGTAATTTTAAAAATAAACAAATAACTCTGTACCAGCTGGATATATCCAAAAAAGTAAAAAAACACTGGCATATGTAATACATATTGACTTTTACTTATTTCTGATACTTATATATGTAAAAGTTTGTGTTGTCCTGAAGAACACAGGAAAGATCAAACTTTTGTTTAACACTGACCATTTCTTCTTGAATGGGTTTCAACAATATTACCAGTATATCAGCATGCAGCAATGATTTCTGTTTGTACTGTTTAGTGTTAATAGGGTGGTGTTAGTATTGGTTTTAAAATTATTCTAGTAAATAATATTGAATGTGTTACAAATAGCTAACAGTTTCCCTTGACCGTTTTATTAGACGCAAAGAAAATGATTTCTTGCAACAAGAAGCCCATAAAGTCAGAGTAGAGAGCGTAAGTACAACTGTTTCTGATGATAATTGTATCCTGTTAAGCAGTTGTTATTGTAATGATTTAAAATTCTGCATCCATGGAAGTCAACCCTGTTTAATTTGAAGATAACATTGTAAATACATAAACATGTTGTTGGCCATTTCTTGAGAGTGTTGTTATATTTGTGTATACTCTATAGTTGACACTTCATCTGTGTAATCTGTTTGGTGTTTCCAGCATGAATACATGAGCTTCATGGAGAAAAAGACAAGTAAAAGACAAACATCAATAGTAACCCTCAGTGATCACAATAAACAACAAATTGTCAACCTTCAACAACAGAAACAAAATATGGAGGAAGAGTTTGCCGAGAGAAAAGAGGGTATGTACATTTTCATTGGCATCATCTGGGAATCACCCACAAATTTACTTATTTAAATTTATATTTTTGTTCCTGAAATGACTTATATTTTGAAGATACAGCTGTATGTAGTCAGACAGCCCTTAACAACCTAACTTTACATATTTTATATTTGATACATATATCACTACTATAGGTTATACAAAATGATGTCAATTTGGATAAATTTTATAGGCTTAGAGTTTCTATATATGACATTTGAAAGTCATCATAGTTGCTTTAAATAGTTAACTATCTCTTATAGCAACTAATTTTATATCCAACTGAGAATGACATACAATGCTTAATTCCTGCACAGATTTGCGAAGAACTATGCTAGATAAACAACACTTGCTGGAGAAAGCTGAACAGGAAATAACAAGCCTGCAGGAATATAAGGTACTTAAAGTTAAATATATCCAAATCAATACGATGGTTTTAATTTAGTTATATTTTGAGTTTAAATTTGCCAGTGGTAAGTTCAATTGTCAGTGACTTCTCACTCTCTCTCTCTCCCTGGAAATTTTTTAATGTGATTTAATTTTCAATAGTGAAATTCTCTCCAGTATGACATTAAACACCAATCAAAAAAATAATTAATTTTCACTAATCTGTACAGAGGACTAACCTAAATTGAAAGACAGGGACATGAGAAAATATTGTTGTTTGTGTAACAGAATCTTCAAACCGAACAGCTTAACAAGATCAAAGAGTTAGAGAAGGAAGTGGTTTTGGTGAGGAGACAACATTCTAACACCATCCAACAACTAAAATCAAAGTTCATCACAGAGAAAAAATCATACCAAGTAGACTCCGACTTTAGAATACAGGCTCTAGAAAAGGCTGCAAACAAGGTGAGACTGATGCAGTTTTTGGCTGCAGAATAGAGTGTGGAATGTGTATCTTTCCATGTATTTTTAGCATGTTGTATACATTTTTTATACCTGTATTTGTTTTAATGCATTTCACACTTAATTGTTCTGACATTTTGTTTTCATGTCTTTCTCAAGGCAGGGTAGTTCTGGCGGTTCCATTGACACTTGCTTTTTAATAAAACAGCTTAGCTTTTTAATAATACAGCTTAGCTTTTAAATCTATTACTGTATGTGAAAAGAACCAGTGGTTTGTAATAGTGGTGCAGACCACACAGGCCCACCCAATAAGAAAGAGCCAAACCTGAAAGATTGTTCATAGTGCTTTTGTTTATAAAGTTACATGCAGAAAGTTCATGTTTTTCAAAATAAAATTGTCCCTCTTTTAGTTATGCTAAAACCCACATGTATCAAGCCATACTAAAATAGGCTCGTACTTTTCTCCAGATTGAGAAGAATACTAGCACTTAGTATGTAATGACAGGCCATCCTTGTTGTTGTTGTAGTAATGTTTCCGCAAAAAAGTGTGCTGGCAAATGAATTGTCTTAATTTTACTAACAAATTACCTAAAATTAAACAGAGAAAAAAGTTGTTATAGGGCCAAATCAGTCTGAAGTCTGTAAAAGGTAGAAAAAAATGGACAAAATCGTGAAGTTGTGCCATCTAATCACATGTTAAATTGCTCGCTACAAAAAGCAAAGAGGGATAACTCTTTCTAGCTGAACAACAAGATGGCCAGTTAATACCTTAGAGTCAAAGACTTGACGGTAGGAGACTGATTTGATTCTCTAATTTAGAATGGTATCAAGCTACATGTAGCATACTTTGTGAAGCAATTCAGTATGAGCTGAAATTATGTATAGTGAGGACTTACTACATACTGAGGCCTTCAAAATTAAACAGTTCTGTTACAGGATTATGACACAACCAGTGAGATGTTTAGAAATAAGCTATAGTATTTCAATTCTGTATTGTTGTTTTCAGGAGGCCACAAAGTGTTTATCAGATCACACAAATACAATTAAAACAGAGAATCGTGAATTGAGACGTGAGTTGATGAATCTTATTAGAACAACACGAGCGCTACACAGCCATAAACTGGAGTTAGAGGAACAGAGAAAACAGCTTTTACGAGAGCAGCAATACAGTGAAGACTTAAAGACACTCCGTACAACACGACAACATAAAGTACTGTCTGCTTTAGATCAAGAATTAGCTGAAGAAGCAACAGTCTCGTGAGGGTCTTGTTGCATTACCAGTCACTTATATAACCCGATGATGACATGAGGTCTAATCAATGTTGTCTACCAATGAGGCATAAAACCTCAATCAAACAAACCAACAATCTACCAAGGATTGCATTTGACAATGGTCTGCAGGTCCTAGACTAGTAAAAACATTTACGTACAGTTACTGAAGTCTGCTATTGGTCTTCTTCTAACTTACTAGGGATTTGTTTTTTACCTATCACACTGTAAAAAATGTTCCAGGTTTACAGGCCAACAATATATATATCGGTCCAGGACTGATTCAAGTTTGATTCCCCAGCTTGTCCACACTGAGTTTTGTTTTCATGATTATTCAATGTTTTTGTTAATTTTTGTTCCAACTTCAACTGAATGTATTTAATGATAATTCAGTGTTGATAAACTGAAGGACTCTGTATTATCACTTACTTTTGGACAACCAGGACCTTTTTATTTCCTTTTATTAGTATTTTGCAACGTAAATTCATATTTTATTCCACAATACTTGTCCATAAATCTGAAAATTTATCCTGTTATCTGTATTATTTAAAACTGATGTGTAAATTTCCTTATACAAACAGAAATTGCAAGTTTTGAAATGAGCATCAGTCATGGTACAAAATCACCAGTTCAAGTGATACTGTGAGTTTATTCAGAGAATAAAACATTTGCAAATAATAAATTTCCGTTCAGTCTTTTGTGCATTAGGCTGCCAGATAAATTTGGACAAGCTATACAGCAATGCTATTAGGGCATCAAATTGGTAAACGTAAATCATCCAGGGAGTTACCCGAGAAAGTTTGAAACAAAAAGTCTTTTCTGATTAGAATAATTAAAGTACAAATATTTCAGACTGTGGATCTGTTCTGGGTCAAACCTATCTATGTTTTCTAATCTTTAATCTTGGCTTTTGCATGCAGATTTGTGAAAGTTTTAAAGAAAAGATTCGCGCTTTAACTATAAGTGACTTTGTTATAGTGAAGCTTAAAAATGATTCACTGTGGTTTCTGTGTTCTCACAGACAATCTACATGTACACTGTATACACTTGGTGGTGCCAGATTGCCAGAGTATATTACACAGTGAAGGTTGAATACATTGAGTGGGTGGCGGAAGTGATAACTCACGAGACGAAGCTTCCTAAATCATAACATTTTACCCAATTTTCAAAGAAAACTGTAAAAAAAACAAGACAAAAGTTCTTTAATTTCTACATATTTATTGACACTTGGATAGCATTTAGTCAAATATCTAACAAAATAGTTTCTTTCTGATAAATAAATGCAAATGAAGCCCTTGTTTATTTCTGTTTAATAAACAGTAATTAAACTTCTCTTAAGCTCTTACTTTTAACATGAATATATGTAAATTTCTTGAAACTCTTTATTTTTTCTAATTTGTTATTTTCTTTAAATTATGCACATTCAGATCACACGATTTCATTATCCACCTATGTTACCAATAATGTAGTCTCCCTTGTCATAGAAGACTTAAATATATTAGTTGCTGTACAGAAAAAAGATTTAAACAGAACAAAGACCAATCTGATTACGCAAGATCTCCTATGTCCCACAAGAGGCATCTCTGAGGCCTCGTCGGGACATTTTGAAGTAGTCCCTGCCACCAAATTCTTTCATTTGACTTAGTAATAATAATTATAAAAAGGTATGAGTTCAGGGAGCAGGGTACCAAGCGAGATATTCTCGCACATCTGATTGGTATTTATTTATAAATACAAGGCTTGAAATAAGACATACAGTTTGGGATATATTTCGCAGTCGTATCATGATCAAGATTTTCTTAGAATCACTTTTTAGTTAAATCTTTAAACCCTAAAATCAGGCGAAAAACATGTCCCGACGAGGCCTGGGAGATCTATCTTGCAGTATTTCTTAAATGATCAGATTATACAAAGACATTACAAAAACATTACTAAGATTTTCATCTTCTTGGTATATTGATAAGCATATTGATAAATTCAATCTGAGTCATGATTTTGTTATTTATCCAGCTTGTAAAAAATGTTTAAACAGTACAAAGTTATATTTTACAATTGACAAATTAAAGACAATACAAAAGAAATATCAATGTATGATAGAATATATTTTTATAAAATTTTAGAAGATCTTATAATAGAAAGCACTTTTCTCTATATAAAAATCTAGAACAATAGATGATCCTATAAATTTATAATATACAAGCATCAATTTTTTTGAGCAAGCAAGTATGACTTGAAACATTATTATAATACCACATCGCAAATAAATTACACTTAAATATATTAGCTCTCCAAAATTGTAACATGATGTACTAAATTGTACATTTGTCATAAATATAAATTGGATTTTTAATAAGTTTGTTGTACACAATGGACGGTTTTAACTTGACTACAGTATTAAATATAATGAATATGGACAAAAATATGGAATTATAAGATAGGATGGCTCAAAACAAGTTACATTACAGTTAGTTCAATTATTTGAAATGTCAGTCTAAATTACAAAAAGAAAATACAAAAATGTGCATTTTTTTCTTTTTGGGGAGGGGGGGGGGGCTGACAGATTAATAGTGACATAGATCCATGGTTGGTGGATGGATGAAAAAGAATTAGAGTAAATATAAACATGAGAAAGTAGCAATATTCATAGTGACTTCTAATTTTCTAAAAATACATTTTGATGTATTAACTAGTACTGGGACCAAGAACATATTAATCATTGTATTATCATTCATTACACAACTTTTAAATGTGAATCAAAAAGTTGACAGTAGAAGTTATATTTAGGTTTTCCAAAAATAACTTACATAAAGTTATAAATTCCAAAGGAACAAAATAATTGGATGTATATATGTAAAAAATTTAATCATTAGAGTACAGTGATGAATAATTAAGAGAAATCATATTTTTTCTATTAGAAAGTTGCCTATTTTAGTTTGAATAAGTAGCATGTTCACAAAACACCATAGAATACTTTAATATTCAATTTTGCATTTAGCAAATACTTGGCTAATATATATTTTACATTGTTAGAGGAAGAAATTCTTGCATGCGTCCAGTACCAATCCAACCCTAAAGGTTTAGGTTACAAGACTATGTGTCCAGAAATGTAAACAATACATATGTATATTACAGGAATTAACAGGTAACAAATATAAAGGGCACAGTTTCTAAAATTTATTCTGTATTTTTTGTTTCGGTTCTGGTGGTGATACTCCATGGTATATCACTATAGCTGAATATACTACAGGTATTTACATCCCCACATGATAATAGAAACAGCTAAATGCGACTATCTTAGGCCAAGTTTATGAATCACACTGCCAAATTTAGTTTTTGCATTAATAATATCACACCAAATCGACGGTATATTTTTAATCCATCATTGGTGAAAAATCATCACTTGAAAAACTGACTTCAGAAAGCAAACTGCCTGTCATCATCTGAGATAGGCTTTATCATCATCCCACAACAATATCATCATCATCCTCATCATCATAGGTTGGAGATCTTCTAGCGGAGAATATAGTGCTGCGGGTACTTGATAACTCCTGACAACAGAAATATAATGAAAGAACGATTTTCCCTAGATTCTACAAATCATTCCAGTGAGTGCCAAAAAAAGAATGCACTGAAATTAAAATTCTCATGAATGATCACAAATTTAATGTCATGACAGTCTATACAAATGTTGTAACGCTATCAATCCAAAAAGGTTTCTTTGAAATACTGACCAAAACCAAGATAAAGTTTTGAAAAAATGCAACAGAATAAGTCAGATATTTGCAGAATACTCACGTTATGTCTCAATGCGCTGCTGCTTGTTGAAGATTTTCCTACAAAACAGTAAACAGATTTCAATTATATATTTTTGTATACATGTATATTTTTGAGTTAAATTTATTCAGCATTGATTAAACAGTTAACTATATGCCTCCACACAACTTTAGAACAAAGTTTTTTTAACACATTAGGCACTGTAAGAATAAAATGAACTTTTAGTTTACCTGATTGTGGTCGTAAACTCCTCCTTCGTGACATAAGATCATCCTCATCCTCTGTAGAATCCAGTCTTTAACAATGAGTTGAGAAATGAATAATCTAGTGTGATTACAGGAGAAGTTTATAGGAGGGGGCCATACATAGGCCATACCATAATATTTTTTTACATAGAACCAAAAACAAGAGATAAAATAGAATCGGAGCAGTATATTAAATATTTAGTTGTTATTAATATCTTCCATAAAATCAACATTAGAACCAGTCAGAGTATAAAAACAGAATACCATAATAATATTGCACACACTGTATGCATATCAACATCAAAACCAGTCAAAACATAACAAGGATATAACATTTGAAACAAATTGAAACCAAACAACATGATTACCAAAGCCCTTCCAGACAAATAGAATACCATAATAGATTAGAAAAGTTATGATAACATGTACTGTGGATAGAAAGACTGTTTTCTTCTGATTAGAAAAAAACTTTCTAAAATTTGCAGAGGGAGAATTTTAACCTGCCCTCGGCGTTATAATGCCGTTTCTGAATGCCCTGTGTAGCATATGGCTGCAAAGACAGAGGCCTCGCACTCCAGGTTGAGATCGTCTTACATATATTGCTGTTTCCACTGAGTTAAACATGTCGGGCCTCATTAGTTGTCCATCTTACACTCTCGACTAGATGTTGTGAATTTATGGTGCACTAGTTAAAAAAAACTATACCGCATCATTCACAATTCAACAGAAAAGTATCCAAATATAACCCACCTTCCTCCTCATAAATAGTGCAGTGAGATTACCTGGTGTTTCTGAGCCTCTCTCTGCGTGCCTTGTGACCTCTGAGACTGGACTGTATAGTATTAACAGCATCATCATAACTGTCATCAGTTAATGTACTACTGCCATCATCATAGTCTCTGTACCGACTCATCTGTTGTTTACGTGCCGAGTGACCCCTTAAGGCAGCCTGAATGGATTCTGTCGCCTACAGGAATAACAAGGCCATAACAGGTTGTTTACTTTAACAGAAAAACAATTCATACAGACAAGGATTTTCTTGAGATCCATAGGAGTCTAGTTCATGTAAGTATCGACAAATAAAACGTGTGACAAATTAAAGCATACATATAACATGCATTAGAACTACCACTAATAAACTTTCACGCTTAATAGAGCAAGATAACTACTCCAAACAAGAAAGTAATATGCATAGTTGTGACTCAATATTGTGGTTTATTCTTTAAACAAAAGATTGAGTCGCATTTATGAATTTCACTTATTTTGCAGAGTAGTTACCTAGCTCTCTAACATACAAGGGAAACGTGAACAAACATCATTGATCATATACTCTTTTGTGACAAATGATCTTCTCCTCATCTGTATAAAAAGGAAGTAACAAAACAGAAATGATTGAAACCGAAATTAACAAATCCCAAATTTGAACATGTCTCTTGTTCAACTGTTTATACATACATCATTTTGATCTCTCCTGTCCTGATATCCATGCCATTGATTCTGAATTCTACGAGCAGCTCTATTTTGTGTGAAGTTCTGAACTTTCCCATCCTAACACAACACAAAAGCAACTTGAAAAACAAGACAAACATGACACAAGCGGGTACCAGTATAAAGATGCAAGGGAAAATAAAACTAAATTAAAGAAACACACACAATTTTCTTTTCATACCACTACAATACAGGACTTTTACAAAAACATATCATGATACAAAGAAACTACTTTACAGATAGAAACTGAAAGTGAATTGATAACAAAACCCAGATACGAAATGGTAAAGATAAAGAGTAAAAATACAATTAAAGAGTTTAAACCCAGGCAAGGTAAACAGTTCAGGAAATTTTGTAAAAATGTTTTGGTTCAACTTATAAAATTATGGTTAAATTACAGTTGTTTTTTGACAAGGAATGTTAAAGGTCTACACATTAATTAGAATTGGGTGAATTGGCGATGGCAACAAACAGTGCTCATAAAGACACAGAACAAACACAAGACACAAAGCATAGCAAAATAGCACACAGGGTGAAAATTTACAGCGACAAATAATTGGAATGGGTGAATAGCAAAAACAGGTGCCGACTCCACAACACAGGTTTAGACATTAGATAGGCTGTAGATTTGGGTTTTATTTTGGTTTACACTGAAACGAAGGTTATTTCACTTGTGTGAACCCAACTAGTGAAATAAACTACCATCTACCTTGCTGGTAACAAACAAGGCTCATTAAAACACAACACAAGCACAAAACACAGTATGCCAAAATAGCACAAAGTGTGCAAATTCACAGCGACAGATACTAGAATAAACTAGAAAAAACACTCCAGTCCAGAGAGTAGCTACCATCAGCAACCTGCTCATATAATCAATTTTTTTAATTTTTAATATTTAAAAAAAATTGTTAAGTCCCAATTTACTTTAAGTAATCAGAACTTTAAAGCCATACAAGATTAAAACAAAGAAGCATGTTATCTTGATCAAATATTAAGTATGTATAAAAATATAGCGGCAACATATAGTATCAAAATGGCTAAGCATTCCATAGAATTTGTGGTGAGAATGTCTGTTTGAAGACATTCCATAACTTTCTCACTAATTGGTTAGGCTTAAGTCAAACACACACAGTTTGAAATCAATCTGATCAATATAGTTGTAACAAAACCCATGTAAAGCTGTATATATAAGTTTGTCATCAAGCTAAACAAACATAATAGGTAAGTAGTAACTCATAATAATTGGTTAACATTGACAGTATTAGTGGTTAAAACACTTTCAGTTTCAAGTTAGGTATGCAGGTGAGTACATGTAAATTACAGGTATTATTTAGTGGATGAGATGGAGTTGTTACATGTAGTTGGGAAGGATACCTGCCAGCGACACCAAATCTGTATTAATTAACACTAAATTCACAGAAAAACTGGAGTATAACAACTTGCCAGAAGACTGTCAAAGCCAACAATAAATGGTGTCCTTATGGTATTTATTGATATAGATTTTTTCCCCTTTGAGGGACGAGAAAGAAGAACAAGAAATCTTTTTCAGCACATTGAGGTTTGCCATATATTACATGACATGTTTACTTTTATATTTTGTTTTTACCAAAGCAATATAATGCAGCTTAAATTTTGAGAATAGAAAAACATGGTATGTGTTGTGTGTCAAAGGTAATTTACACAGCTTCATTTCAAGAAAGTTTATCAGTTGTAGCCTACATGTGTGTCGCTTTTCAAAGACACTTTCTGGCAGATATCATGTGCTAAGCATGTTAGACCGCGTTTAGAAACAACCATACAATATTCCATAAGACTCAGCTCTTGTGTAATATTGAGTAGTTATTTCTAATTTTGTTCCCAGAAATACATAATCAGGGTTTGACATACCCAAGTTTTTCTATATGTGTTAATTAGCAGGCCTACATGTAGTTCTGCTGATCAGTTTCAAGTAATATGGAGTGATGTAAATCTTCAACAAGATCAAGATGACTTTCAACAGGGCCTCTTTGTTCAGTTTGTCTCATTCAACATTACTGTATGTGAGTTTGGCAGTGTCAATGTGGTGACGGGAAGTTAAAGGCAGGTGGGTGAAGGGCAATGGGAAGGTGTAGGCAGCCCAGTGATTTACAGACATAATGAATAACCTACAAAATCCCTTTGTTGATGATTTCTCCATTCTCGTTGTATTACTGTGGCTGCCCTATTCTCAAGGAAATGTTTCATTCGCCATTCAAACTGCCTGGCCTAGAGGTAACAATTAGTCAGCAATAGACAGATAAACAGAGAAGGTCTACAGAAAAATCTACAGTGGAATGAGCTCTTGGCATAATAACATGTTCAACTATATTGGTGGATTCAGGATGTGTATTACTTAACAAGGTTAATAAGACAGCCACAATCAATCCATTTGTTCACAAACTGCGCATTTAAAAAAATATTTTTGACAATATTTGACAATTATATGTAAAAGAATATTTTCCTTTTTCACACTATAGTTAGTGGATGACAGGCTCCTACCTTTGTGGAAGCACAAGCTTTAATTTGATAGTCCAAAACAAAAACAAGCAAACACAAGAAATCGTATCCTCAACAAAATAATATCATCACCATCCATATTGGTCATGTAATTATGCCACTGCTCAATTCAGACTAAAAATAGTATTACATGTTGATAAAAATAAATGCAGCTAAGATTGATTTAAAAAAAAAAAATATATGTGTCTAAATTAGTTTTAGTACTACTAGATGGTAGAATATAGGCAGAAGAATAGTTCAGAGTATCGACAGAGTGAAATTTAAAATGAAATATTAGAAAAAGCCTAAAGAGAAATGTAAAAATGATGTTCACTGAAAACATTGCAAATGCTGAACATTCGAAGATTATCTTAATATAATATTGGTGAGTCGACCTTGTTATATTTTAATATGAGATACTCTCTGCTTTATGCAAGTTAAAACTTCAATTGAATAGCTCAAACCCTGCATATTTCTAACAAGCTGAAACACAAGAAATTCACAAACGCAGCCCAATTTCAATGCACTTAAAAATGTTAATTATTAAAGCAGACTGCAATGTTAAGAATCAATAAAATTACCTCATCTTGATCTTGCCGATTACGATGTGCCCTCCATTCCCGCTGGATACTCTTAGCTGCATGATCTTCACGGAAACGACTCACTTTCCTCTGTTGATCGTCGTCCCCACGACTACTGCCACGCGCAGACTCGCTGCTTCTGTTGTACAAACGAATGTGACACATAAGTTAACATATTGAGAAATGGTGATGATAGTACATATACAGACTTCCTTACATCATCACAGTTCATACCTAAACATTTCTAGTTATGTTGTGTTCTATCACAACAAAAGAAAAAAATATACAGAAAAAATATATCCCTTGTTTTGAAAAAGTGAAAAATTATACAAATCTTATTAAAGGTAAAATACATGTCACTTGATTGAATATAACGTGACTATACCCCATCCATGTCATGACATAATAAATCAACTACAACACATAAACTAGTCAACATGTTGAAGATGACATGCATGTGTACTGACTTATTCAGTAATTCCTGTTTTATGCCAAAATTTCTTCTCAAAAGTTTTAAAAGATTATTTGACCAAAAAAACACCAAACTAAACTAAAACACAACTTTTAATGACTTACATTAATTACATAATATATGTAAAATGTTTTGCTGAATATAACTTTTCTTACAAAATTCTTGAAAAATTTATCTAAATGTATGATAACAATGAGTAGAAGTTGCTTCACCTTGATTTCCTGGTAGCTGGTGATGGTGCTCGGTCCCGTGGTGTAGTGATACGATCCCGTGGAGTGGTGATTCGGTCTCTGGGGGTGTTGCCTCCATGGCGACTGCGTGAACTCTCTGGGCGAGGGGATCTTTGTGTAAGACTGGCAAATTAGTCATAAATGAAAGAATTATTAGTTGCAAAATATTAATAAAATTCCCAAACCAGGGTTAAAATTCAATCAGAGACATATAATAGTATATTTATTTACCATGATATTTGTACTATTTCCCAAACTAAAACGTCAAACTAAAGAAATACTACACGTAGCAATGCAGAAAATATAATAATCAAATGTTTACTTAGTACCTGACTTTTCAGCTTCACCATTGGACAATGTTTGATATAAAGAATCATAATTAATATTCTTATATACTTGTTTATTAACGTATTTAGAAATAAAGGCAAACAGAAATAGTTACTTTCGACCGTCTGATTTAGTCCTACTCCTGTCCTCTCTCAGTCGTTTAATAATGGCCTTTAATTTCTCAATTTCTTCCAGAAGTTCTGTCTCTCTGTTGTCGAGCTGAGTGAGACGCTCTTCTGGTGTTCCTTCCAGTTTAATCTTACCTTTACACAGCAATAAGACCCAATCACATTTATACAACAGTTTATTGGTCATCAAAAGGTTTAGTGGTCATCAAAGTAAATAATGGGGCGATTATTTTATTATCATTCCAGCAAATTGGTGTGGGTCTTTTTTATCAATTTCCAGGGTTAAGACCCCACTAAGCTCTGGCTGTCTAAGTATAAATTACCAATTAACAAACATACCCCCCTCTGCTTTGCTTTCTGAGTCAAATAAAACCAACATAAATGTAAAACATTGTTTATTGGTTATCACAAGCATGACATAGAGTACATTTACTCGACAATGGTCACATTTAAATGAAACAATGGCCACATTTAAATGAAACAATGGTCACATTTAAATGAATTCACTCATCACGTTTGTTTTATGTGCAAACTGAACATATCAATTAAGCAATAGGTGCAATAAAAAGGCCTACTTTTGAAGACTGATAACTTGAAATCGTGATTAAATTGATCTACCACAACAAAGACATAAAGAAAAAAATAACTTATTCCTGTCGCCATTTTAAACAGCAGAGAAGTCAACCATGTGACTTTTTGAATGACATACAGCCTTCTGATCATTCAAACAAAAGACTGAGTGGCTTAACTCACCAGACACTGGGCGTCCACTACGGTAGCTGTCCAGAGATAGTTGTGAGGTAGTGTCTCCATCTGCCCGGTCTCGGTTTCTTTCAGCCCGGTCTAGTTTCTGTGAAATTAAAGAAGAGAACTAAGAGAAAGATAAAGATTTATTGCAGATTATCAAAATGGTTTGAGAATAGATTATTATGGGTCTTACGTCATACTTTAATAAGTCTATGTCACCCATATAACAGTCTGCTTGACCAATCCGGACCCCCCCCCCCCCCCACCCCCTTCTCCCAACAACACCGACAGCAAACAGTTTCAATGTTATTAGGATATTATTTTCTAGATTCCAAAGTTTGTTTGTTTGTTTGATTGGTGTTTAACGTCGTACTTAAAGGTATTTCATTTATATGACGACGGACTCTCCACTTCTTAATCTACTCTACTCGATCTGGCGGAAAACCGGGAGGAAACCTTGTAAAAACCGCCCCCACGATTGCCGAAGTCACCTCGTGTGACTCCCTCATATACCTCAGGTCCACTGGGAGTTTTGAACCCGTGCGGTACATCAAAGGAGGATCTGCAGTCAGACGCGCTTACCACTGAGCCACGGCGCGGGCCCCAGATTCAAAAGAATCAAAATCCTTTTTTAACATTACTTTTTCTTAAAAGCCATAGAGGTGACTTCAACATTTTTTACCTTTTTCATGCCATATAAAGTGGTGAGGAGTTCTCTTTTATTCATGTCTTCAAATTCTCCTATAAACAAAGGACCACAGTTAGATGTTAATTATTAATGTTTCAAATCACTAAAAGAAGAGAGTGAAGGAGTTAAATATAAAATAAAGCAAAAACAAAATAAAAACAAAAACAAAAAATTCAATAAAATATGACTGAAGGGCACAACCGA
This sequence comes from Katharina tunicata, assembly GCA_032466195.1. Lineage (NCBI taxonomy): Eukaryota > Metazoa > Mollusca > Polyplacophora > Chitonida > Mopaliidae > Katharina > Katharina tunicata. The sequence continues at coordinate 16,505 of JAVFBZ010083856.1, read as the reverse complement.
CATGTCTTTCATCCAGTTCACATTCCTTTTTACCCCGTTACTTTATAAAGATAATTACCATGACAACCAATCAAAAAAAAAAAAATGTGATTGGTTGATTGATTGGAGTTTAACGCCATTCTTAAGGTTAAAAGCTTATATTATGGAGTGCCAACTCAATGGGTGAAGGAAACCACCCAAAGCGTCGCCGGCAATTCAGAAGACGCCACAATACATTTACAGGACAAAAACAGGACACAACAGATTGGCTTCCTGATGCCCCTTTGCTCAGAGAGCAACGGGCAAAGGAGGCTCCCACTGAACAACCAGCATTAAGAAAAGCAAAAACACAGTACAAAGAGGCATCAGGCGAATGGTCAAAGAATTCTTACTGATTCTGTGTGATTTAGCTGGAGCCGCATCATCAAGAGCTTTTTGTAGATCTTCCTTCAGTGTTTTGTTCTCTGACATCCACCTTTGGTTCGTCTCATTCAGTCTCAGAATTGTCTCATTCAAGGCCTTCACTTTCACATTATTCTCTTTACTTGGCCTACACAAATTTAAACATTTTTTGCATACAGTTAATGATATTTACAATGTCTGATTTGTAGTACAATGCTATTTGTGTTTATATTCATTGTTGAACGCATGCCACATTTTCATGGTTGAATACCTACATTGAAACATGCAGCAACAATAATAGCTGTAAACTCGCAATGAGCCAAAACAGAAAATCAGTAGTATCTTATGTAAAACAACTGATTGATTGTTCAAATATTTTAACAGAAATACAATCAAGTCTACACATAATCACAGATTAGTGATTTGGTCAAGTATTAATATCAACATCAGTTTTTATAAATCAATTAGTCTTTGTGAATCAAGGGAGCTGCAAAGACACAGATCTTATGACAGATCTACAGGTCACAACCGGATGCCACAAACAAATTGGCCTCCAGATGCCCCTTAGGCTTGTCACCCTCAGTTAAATGGTCTCTTCTCATCATATAGTAGCAATTTAATCAATTATTTATATCAACTTTGAATCACTTTGAATGTTTGAATAAAAATACATGCATTTATTTCATCTAAGGTATGTCTTTACCATATTTTGTTTCAAATGTCATTATATGTTGCTGGATTGGAGAACAGGCTGTAATATGTAAAAGGTCTAGGTTCCAGTTAAACTGGAATTCAGTTGTCCTGATCAAATATTGGTAAAAGTTAATCGAAATCACTTAATTGGCACACAATTCCTAAGTACCTTAATTTCTCTGTTCCACCTTCTTTAGTGTTCTGGAGTCGAACGATTTCTTGATATAACACATCCATCTGTGTCTTCATCTCTTCTAGTTTGGTTGCCTTCAGATCACTCTGCAGCTTTCTGTCATACATTAACAGGCACAAAATTACAACCATCAATTTAAGAGATAAATAGTTTGATTATCGATTTGCATTTTTACCCTATATCCTCAAGTTGACCCCAACAAATTCAAACTTAAGGGCACAGGTTTAAAGTAATTTACTAAATTTATAAAGTGGAATTTGAAATGAAAACTTATTTTTTCTGGTAGTTCCAGGTTTAAACTTTATAAAAATTTCAAAATTGTTTTCTGCACTTCTTAGCATTTCCATAACATGTAGTTTGTTTAGAGGAGTCAAATTTGTTGAGGATTTAGGGTAAGTTCTCAAAGTGGCTAGAATCAAATATCTTTTAGGAAATTTTGGAGAGTATTACCTTCACTGTTGGTTTTACCAAATATAATAGGATAGATAAGGGTGCTAGCTTGTCAAATTAGGAATTAGACAATTGGAGTGCTGCAACATTTCATCACTTTAATATTTATTTATTATTTTTAAGTTTTTATCATTGAAATCCAATTCACAAGTGCCCATTTTTCAGTAAAAATATGTACACCTGCAAGAGCCACATGTACATGTATTAATTAGCCCTCTTCCAGGCAAAGCCATATCTCCAGGTCTTAGTTAGTTTCTGTTGATATCTATCAAAGGCTTGAATTATGTTTTTTTTTATTTAATTAAATTTAGTTTTGTATTATCTTTATTTTAAAGAAGAACAAAATTTTAAGAAAAGTAAACAAATTTCTTTATATGCCATAGCTTTATTTATACAGCAGAAAAGACATGTTTCTAACTCACGTATATGAAGTTTCCTTATCTTTCAACTGGGTTTCTAATTTCAGTATCTTTTGCTTTAAGCTTTGAATAACCTGAAAAAGAACGATTTTTTTGTTTATTTATTTGATTATTATTTCACTTATATGTATATGACAACATACATGTACTGTTGCTGGATGGTGGAAAGCAGAACAAACCTCGTAACGACCAACCCGGTTTCTTAACAGCCACCGGAAAACTTCCCTTAGACATGGTTGAGAAGGGGCTCAAACCGATATCAACTACAGTGAATGGGACTCAGCAGTCTGGTGAAAACATTCCAAATGTGTCATAAAAACGATATTATATTACACAAGTTTGAATTGTATCATCTCCATCGCTCTGATACAAGCTGAATTACTCTACATGCACTACACACACTCATACTTGAGATTTCTCCTGCCCACCCTAACATTCCACTACTTTCTTTCTAGAAGTACTTTTTTAAAAATATTAAATTGCACAGTTTGACAGGACAAATCGTAGAATTGGTCTGTCACGTATCAGAATGGGCCCCGTAGCTAATAAAAACTAACCCTAAACATTTCCCTAAAACTAAACCTAATCCTGAACCTAGGCGTAAACCAAACCCTAAACCTTAAACCTAAACATAGTTACCCTAGACCTAACCCTAACTTATGAACCTAACCCTAAACTGTTTAAATGCTGGTTTCAGGGGACGGACCAATTCTACAATAAGACTACAAGTAAATGACATACATGTATATTCAAATACTTACTGCTCCTGATTCTGGTTTCCTATCTCCAAGGGTTCTTCTTAGATCTTCACTCTGTTAATTAAAACTGGTTATTATTAATACAGTTTTTTTAGTTGGGTGGGGGAGAGGTGCGTTGATTTTGAATATTGCCTTCATTTGACGCCCTGTAGCTTAATGTGCGAAGGAACCATCCTTGACCAAATTGGCAGCAAATGAAGACATTACATTACATTACTGTTGCCCCTTGACTGCAACAGGGCACCCGAAGCTCAGGCTAAACACCCACTGATTACTGTGTAACAGGGAAGTAAATAGTCTTAGTCGGCTGAGCATCCGTCATATATAACAAGTACAAGTATAATATAAACATTCATTCTATAGTTGCCTCATATTGTGCTCAAGCATATTCAGGTTGGAAAGTCAGTTTTCACTATAAAGTACAAACTAACTAAACAATGAAACCAATACTGTAGATTCTTTTCAAGCGTGATGACACATACCTTTGAAGGATCCAACAGTTGCCCAATATCTTTATCCTGATCAAAAGAGGAATATGGATAAGTCAATGGAAATTCATGTTTATAGTATCACAGAGAATAGACTTATTACGAAATTAAGCTGTTTTATCCACTAGTTTGTGATATTTTGAAAACATAAAACACTTAACATGGAGAAACACTTCATATGTTTGTTTGATTTATATGAGTGTTCCTCCTGTACTGAAGAAGATTTCACTCATTTAAGGATGGACTACCCCTTTGAGGGTCAAAATCTTTTTTTTTTTTTTTTATTTATTTGTTTATAAGAACGTTATCGTTTTTGTCCTGCATTTCGTGAATAAGTAATAGAAAAATTCCTGTTAGAAGTCATTTAATTTTAAGTTCGAAAATTTTGATTAAGTTCTTTGCAAGTGTACAGCTGGGTGGGTTTTGACCCATTTCTAGCACATTTTTTATCGAAATTTAACTTTTCAACGCTGTTTTCTCAAAAACCCTTTGAGCTACACCCGTGAAATTAGGCATGCTTATTGAAATAATAATCTAGTAAACAATATCTCTGATTTTTATTTTTTTTTGCCTAGTTTTCTCTGTATAGCAATTTTCCTTAAATTAATTATTGAAATTGGACTTTCTGCATTAAAAGATGAATAATTACAAAAGTAAGCCGAATTGAAAAAAATTGAGATACTGTTTACTAGATTATTATGTCACTAAAAAGCATGCTCAAAGGGTTTTCGAGAAAACAGAGTTGAAAATTTTAATTTTGACAAAAAATAAAGTGCTAGAAATGGGGCAATACTTTCCAAATAAACAAAGAGATAATAAACGAGGTAATAATATACCTTTTTGATGTTATTCTCTTCTGTTCTTCTTAGTTTGGCCCTCAAAGTAGATACCTCGTGATTTAGAGCTACAACATGCTGCAAAATAGAAATGGTATAGAAAATTACACTTTTTAGATGACAACTTCTTTATTTGGTAACAATTCTGCTTAGATCCGAAAACGGTTCTCAAATGCTGAAACACGAAGAATGGAAAAAAAAAAATCTAAACCTTAATGATTAAAAAACGTGTACAGTTCACAAACTGAGTTTATTATAAATAGCCATTAAATCCAATAAAAATATCCATTAAATCCAATAAAAATATAGCTGTCTACTAGACGTTTACAATAGACACATACAATTTTATAGTAATGCTGAAAGACTCTAACAATCTGAAAACTCTGAAAATCATACTAAGCGAGTGAATTTAAGACAAAATGGCATAAATAAGTGTTTTCACCTTTTTCAGATCAATAATATCATCATAGTATTCTTCTGGAGACTTATATGCTGGTCTGCCTGGTGCTGCGCGAACTGTGAAGGGAAAAAGAAAAACATTTAAAAACTGCTAACTGAAGAAAATCAAATTCACTCAGGTCAGATTAAAATGTTATATCTTCTGATAAAATGCCAATGTTAAGTTATTTAAATGGAAAAACAATGGCCCATCAGCAAACCACAATATCTGATTCCCTGAACAAAACCCTACAATATCTGATTTCTGAATATAACTTCTATGCAAACAATAGCTCAACAGAAAACCTCAATATCTGTTTTCCTGAAGTTAAACCCTGAAGAAAGGATTTTGACAGTTCTGGATTTAAAAGCTGAGACAATGATTCCTATCTCTTTGTCGGGTGTCATAATGTTCCTCCATAATCAACATTATCTCAAATAATATGGAACAAATGTTAATTAATCCAATGATTAAAATGTTAACAAACCTGTGGGGTCGTACTCTCTCCTGGACGCCCTCTCTGTACCAGCAACTTGTCTGAGGTAAGCGGGTGTACTAAGGTATGGCATGTTCTTACTATCAGTCTTCTTCATTCCACTGAATGTATTCATTCCTGTACTCTCTGTACTGATACCTGACAATCAACAAGATTTACATACATGTATTTTGCACATTGAAAAGTACAAGTATTTCAGATTGCAAGAGCTAAAGGCTCTATACTAGCAAGTTAATGACACTAGAATACAAAAAATACCCTGTTCATGTTAATCAACATTGTTCATATATGAAATGTTATCTATTTTTAGATAGTAAAAATAAAGCAGTTTGCTGTCAGTTCTGAACGCCAATTCTAAATGTAACATAATGGCAATTGATTGATTTAATTACAAAATTAATCAACAACAATATTATTTGTAAATATCCAAATGTTGATAGAGTACACATGTTATAGCGTATGGAATTTTCTGTTTATAGAATGTTACTGTACTGTTGAAAACATTGTACCTGATCTACTTTTCCTGAGAGTATCCACCCAATATTCAACAGGTGTTTTCCGACGAGGGCTCTCTGGTGGCCGTCCATTTGCTAGTTTACCTTTGTTAAAATAAAATCACTTTAAAGTGGCTTTATCAGGCATGTAAAAAAAAACAAAAAACAAGCAAGAATGCCACGAAAACAAAGTGGGCTTGACCAGAATGGTACAAGTTACAAGCTAGTTGAAAATTTACTTAAAACAAAAAGCAGATTTATTACCTGTGTGAGTTAAAAAATAAACAAAAAATAATGAATGTGCCATACCAAGCCATGTCCAGAAAATAATTACCTGGTAAGAACAACATTAGTATTTCAGAATATAAGTTTATGTGATCAATCTAAGTACAGTATTACATGATGTCATTTGCTTAATCATGATGCCATTTGCTTAATCAGATAATGCAAAACAAAATGCCATGCGAGAGGTATTATTACTTCTATTAAAGTTAACTCCGAATACTGAAGTCAACATGTTTGATATTGTATATTTCGGTCAATCTATGTACATGTAGTTAGATAGACTGAAATATAGAATATCAAACATGATGACTTCTGGTTTGTTTAATTATCATACAAACTTGTTTCCTTATTCCAAAAGGTCGAAATTATCACTGGAATAAGTTCAAGACTTTTGACATTATATTGATATAAACAGTTTCATCGACTCACTTGTGCTTCTTGTCTTGACGGTATTCATCCACAGATCTCTGGCAGATTTGGAACCAGGGGCACTGTGAGCTCGGTGTTTAGTTGAGTTAGAGGCTGAAAACAAATCCACAAGATATTTCTTACTTTCCAATTTGGGTTTTCTTCATTTTATTGTGTCACAGCCGTTACAGACCTCACTTAAGGTTCTTTCATTCATAAAATGACATGCGAGCCCAATGGGTGGAGGACCTTTTACACCAATGGCAACACTATTGTTTGATTGGTGTTTAACGTCGTACTGAAGAGTATTTCACCTATATGAAGACTTTGCATTGCCGGTGTATGGTGGAAAACTGGGAAGAACCCACGTAAAAACCTACCCGCAAACTCCACAGCCACCAGAAAACTTCCCTTATATACCTAAGCTCCACAGGGGGATCAAACCTATTCCGGGTACAGCGAAGGGAGCACGCCACCATAGTTAAAGGCTCAATCACGGACCCAGGGCACGGCAATGGCAACAAAGACAACACAGTACCGGTACATTTACAAGACATAAATTGGACACAGCAAACAAATCAGCTTCCTGGATCCTGATATCCATTAGCTCTGAGAGCTTTAGGGTACAGGCGTTAGGTAAAACCTTTATTGCAAGGAAACATTCATCTTGAAATACTCTTGAATTTTCCACTTTCTTTTGTTATCTTTTCACAACATTGTTTTACCATAATGATGAATATGTGCTTTGAAAACCATTGTTTTTGCATCACGCATTTCATAAATAAGTGTATTAAAAATAAAAATTGAGAACACACCTGATCCTCTGTTTGATTTCCTAGATTGTCGTTTTGAGCCTGAAAATTGTAAGAAACAAAGTTAAACACAGCCTACAGAACAACTGGGCTATATGTAATTTTGTCAGCCCTTAAAGTCACATACGCACCAAAATATTCTGTATTTTGGGTTTTTACAGAATAACATGAATTATATATATTTTCATCAAAAAGTAAAAATTAGAGGTATTCCGTTAATTCTACCACCAGATTTGAAGATAAAGGTAGTTTAAAAGCCTGGTAAATGTAAAAAAAAATGAAAATTCTGCCAGAACTTTTAATTGGAAATGTGTCAATCTGCTGTCACCTCTCAGACACACGTTGATGTACCAACATCACTCTGAGTCAACCCTGTTAGCCCACAGGCCCCTTCGAGGTTCATAATGTCTTTTTGAGCAAATATGTCCAGCCCTCTTTCCGATAAATTCGAATAACTGCTAGATTTCTTTTGGTCCGTACAAGCTTTGTACCCCATGAATAATTTTTATTTTAACGTGACTGTTTTAATTTCTGAACAAACATCAAATCTCGTAAAAATCAAGGCAAACAGAATTAGTTGAAAAATCTTAATTTTGGGAGCGTATGTGACTTTAGGTGGTGCTAATGAATCACATTATGTTGTCCACAATGTTGTAAACCCTTGAATTCAAATACCCAATACTGAAATGTGGAAATATTCAGAGCCAATTGCATTTTTATTTATATTTTAGTGCTAACACATATCACGTATTGTCCAGAATGTTGGAACCTCTTGAATTCAAATACCCAATACTGAATTTTGAAAATATTCAGAGACAATATTATTTTAAGTTCCCCTCTCAATCGGAAAAGTTAAACAACTAAGTAAAAATTCTATACATACCAGATTTTGTCTTTGACAAGGGCTTGGCAATCTGGAGGTCAAGAAATTATTTTAAATGATTTTTATTTCAGTCTTTTATCATATTGATCAATGTTTTTTAAATATTTTTAGGGACTAGGCTCACGTCAAAAAAGTAAATGTTGATTAAATGAAGTTTTTGTGTAACACAGACTAAAATTACTATAGTTTTATATCATTTTACAAGGATTAATAATAAACTTTAATTAAAACAAAACTTGTAAAACACCAGAAAGTGCTAATCAGTAAAAATCAAGACCTAATACTTGCAAATATATGTTACTGATAATGTATAAATCAGTATATTTAAAATAAAATCATTCAAAATTTAAAAAATATATGTAAATATTATTATTGCTCACCAGGGTTTCCGGTTCCTCCCCTGATTCAAAATCATCTTCATAATCCTCCTATACCAAAGATTGAAATGGTTAAGAGGTCAGACCCAGAATATAACAAGGATTGAAAAATTCAACAGTATTTCATAAAATTAAGGCAATTTCCAAGTTGACAAACGTGGTGCAAAATATAGAGAGGAAAAAAAAACAAGTGAAAAGGAAAAACCTTGCCTGTAAAGTTCTATATGTAGTTATAAAAATATACAGGTAATAGTATGAGTGTATGACATACATAATTTTATACAGGTAATAGTATGAGTGTATGGCATACATAATTTTACAAACCTTTTTGTTGTTCCAATATTTTTTTTTCTGGGTCTACATGTAGGCACATAGCCAACTATTGTGGTAATACTAATGGGTTCTATATTCTACACAAAAGAACACCATTCCTCTGTTCATATGTATAATGCGCTACTAAACAAGTTGTTTGAAATTCAGGTGAAGTGCTAAGCACAAAATGCATTTTTCTTTAATTTTGGGGGTGTCATTTGTGGAAATCTTTAAATACAGAGCAGCATGGTGACAATGCTTTCTGCTGACAACAAACTACATTATTACTATACAGTTTTAAGTGTGAACGACATCAAAGTCAACTCGAGATACAGGTCTATCTAGAAAATTGTCTCTGAGAATTGATATAGAACATGAGATAATTTATCGACATTAATTAGTTGATATCCTTGTGCCAGTGTGATTAGGCCGACTCTTGACAAAAATATATATGTAGAATTTTCAGTTTGTGACTTTATCACATCATTCCAAGTTTGGCGAGGGGAAGCAGAAAAATAAACTGCATTTCTTCGCTTTGAATCATTCTACATCGTTATCATGACAATTTCTACCGAAACTTCAAGCCTTTTATGGCTGCTGTATACATATTGATCCATATGAAGTGTACACGTTGCCAGTCTTCTTCATAGCCCCAAAGCAAAGCAATTAAAATACTGTCAAGCTACAATTAGCACAACAACATAGTACTGTTTGGAGAATTTAGGTTAGCACAAAGCTGAAGTCAGAAGCAAATTCAAGTTGCCTCCATGCATTAAGAATGACACTATCCATCAGTGTTTCTTCAACCACCTGCTTGTCATAGACTTTTAGTCCAGTTATTTGACTCGTGTTACGTAAATCAGGTATCATTAAGCAATAAACATCTTATATGAAATCAGCAACAAAGATCATACTTTAACTGTAAGAGTAAGCTTATTATATTTATCTTCCTCACTTTGTGCAAGCTATTGGCTACATGAATTGAACAAGTATCTTGTATCTTAAGTCCAAATCGAATGAATATGTGAGAAAAAAAATCTGGTAAATGATTTTGAGGCTCCCCCAGATAAGCAAATTCTACGGCCTGTTTATGTTGATTTCAAGCTCTCATATACACGAGGCATAAACAAGCCTATAGCTACAACCTTGTACAGGAAAAAATCTAGTGTGTGTTTAAATATCTTATTTAACTGCAAACTTATACAAACCTAGGTAGAGTAAAGTTACTACTCCAACAAAAGATAGACATGGATGCATGGTGATCCATTATCAAGAAACATGTTTTACTATACTTTGTTAAACTCATCAGTGGAAATAATGCTAATTATACAAACCTGCTTCACGGCTCTCTTTGGCATTCTTGTAGGCATTTGTTCTAGTGTGACGTTTACAACTCATCAACGGGCATCATAAACACTGCATGCATCTGACAAGTGATGGTTTACAGCATGTGGGCAAATGTCGTTAACAACAGTGTAGCCGTCTGAACACGTTTCTCACTTTCTGATCTTCAACTGAGAACATGAAATGTTAAGATCGAAACTAAATTTACAATTTGAAAGAACCAAGAGTTCCAATGGGTTGCTAGTGTCAAGTTATATAAACCGGCGCCTTTTTTTTAGCTAGACGTCTTACACATTGGATAGAATTATACAAAGCTTTGCAAAAAATCAGCGTTAGTTTACCTAGACGACATAAACAGAGCTGTCAAAAGGTAAACTCTCTAAACAATTTGCTACCCTACAGTAGATCTAATTCCTGTACTATAAATCTAGAATGTGCAACAATTAGAAATAAATACATTGTAGTTTACACTGCAATATTTTATGGAATAGTTTATCATCAGTTGATAACAAATCTGTAACTGAATTTACAACAGTGGTTGGAGAGTATAATCGTCACATGATCAAACTTTCAAGATGTCGGCCGACCTTACGATCGGTAAGCATGGGTTTTTGGCCAATTTGGATGCTTTCTCGTTCTGTTTACGATTCGCGAAAAGCCTACTGTAAAGATAAGCAATTTTTATAGATTTATCCTTGATTCTATTGTGGTTTTTAATCTTGCCTAGGCTCAGTACCCCCGTTTTACAGAGAAGTTTACGAAATCGTGTGTCCGAATCAAGAACAAGTAGACCAAGACCTTTTCGTTGAACTGTTGGTGAAGTCTAGCCTGCCGAAGCAGACGATAATTCAGGTTTGATAACACAATTTCCGTCACAGAATGTTTTGGCAATTTGAGGATGACTGCATTCGGGTTTTAATCACCTACAATTACAAACAATATATGTTTATTTGCCTGATTGCACAACGTGTGAAAAAGTGGGCGTTCCTGCGCTGTCATTCGAGAAGCCCTGCTGGTTGGTCTGTCATTTAAAACATGCGAACGCGGTTTGTTGTTACTTAATTAAACAGTGCTCATTTCAAAGATTGTTTTATACAATTGTATAGCAAACTGGGAGACATGAGGGGATAGCCGCACAACAACGCCTATGTACTCTGTGTCACTTAAATGAAATTGAAAGTGAATACCATTTTCTAATTATGTGCCCTACTTATAATGAGCTACGGCACAAATATATTAAACAATATTATTGGAAGAAACCAACTATGTTCAAGTGCATTCTACTCATGTCCAACAGCTCGTTTTTTATAATTAAGAATCTAGCACGATTCCTGTACCATGCACAAATGTTACTTTGTTTATAAGAGCCTAACATGTATGACACAAATACACACAAATCTCTGTATTCTCATGTATGCCTATATTATGCAAAATGTATTTATTTTGTCACGAGAAGCATGCAATGCTTAAATTAAATAAACTTGAACTTGTATAAATTTCAGTACTGATTCTCACTGTTTCTACTCATAATGCCCGGAGTTTCTTCCTGTGCTATAAAACTAATAGTTTTTGTGATAAAATTCAGTGATATAATAATGCAGTCCAGATAGAAAAAACAAAACGTTATTACATACCCTAAATCTTCAACAAAAGTTGACATATAGGGTACCAGATTTAAGTAATTTATTGAATTTATAAATGTGAATTTGCAACTAAAACTGATATTTTTGGTAGTTTGAACTTCATAATGATTTCAAGATTGTGATTCTAAACTGCTTATGGCCTTTGTATAACATACAGTTTGTTAAGTGGCAAAGGGGTTGAATTTGTTAAGAATTTAGGGCATCATAGGCAAGTTCCCCAGTGAGGAACAATTTATAAATAAACTGTCATACTCATGTGGCCTTTTGAAATATACTCTGCATGTCTATCAGAGTCTTTTGGTCTTGATAAATTATAAAAAAAATTTATTTGTTGTAAACTCCATTTTAATTTCTTCTTCGATAAGATATGGGAAGCTGTGGATTCACACATGGGTTACCTCACAAGAAATGGTTTATACAAAGCTTTAGCCTTTACAGCCCTGGCACAACAAGGAAAAACTATTAATGAGAAAATGCTGGATTCCTTTTCTGGCCAAGGTACTGTATTTGTATTGTAACTCGCGTAAAAGGGATGCAAATAAGAGAAAGTATTTTGTTCAAAAAGTTTCATATTTTTGAGTTGTTAAAAATTAGGGACACTACAACAGTGGAAATAAACCTCAAAATTAAGTGATTCTGAGAAGGTCGACTTCTTAAAAATATTTCCAAAAATGTTATACTGAGTGTCTTTATCTTTTCATTTTTTCGTTAAATTAAATACTGCATTGTATGTTGGTGTTTTTATGGAACAAATTTAATTGTTTCTGTCTTAATATCATTATCATTTATGAATTTTTCAATTGACATTCCTCAAAATTATGGCAGTTATGTATTTGTCAGTCAGCTGTTATTCTATAGTTTTTATTGTCTTTTTAACAGAAATGTACTTGATTATGTTGTTGTATTTTTATGTACAACTTATATGGCTTGAATGAACAACCATACTATAAAATTCTTAACATTGCTGTAACAAGAAATAAGAAAACTCCACACTCTCAGAACATTTTGATAAACTGCTGGGTATGCTTTATTTTTAGAGTTAATTTCAATTTACTGCACTACAGCAGTTACATGCATTTGTATAAAACGGTCCATTGATTCACTTCGGCAACGGACCTTGTATGTTGTGTCTGGGCATTTTGAATATAGCTATGCACGTTAAAGCGAGTCTGCTGACGCTTGGCCTGATTAATCAACCTTTGAAGAAATTAAAACTCTTTCACGTGACTTGATTCTCTTGTTGCATGTTATGCTAAATAGTTCTATGTTATTTCTTTATTTTCTTGGCTGTTACGTGCTCTATGTTGATTTGGTATTAGCGCAGTGTGCACTTGGTGTGTACAGTGACTGTCCTATAGGAAAAGTTTATCTACATGCGATACAAGTATTTCCTGTATTCATTACACAATAGCCGATAATCGGAGGTGACCGAAGGTACCGGAGATAGGCGATGTTTAACAAGAATGCAGTTACCTAGTTGGAGTATTTATTTAAATTATCACTCATATTTGATTAACAACTTTGAAGTTTACTTGTTTAGGAGTTGATAGATTTAAATTTCCAGTGTTGTGTGTCCACCTGTAAAAGTCTGTGTATCCAAACAGCTATGATAATATTAAATGAAATATACTGCATTTAGTTCCCATTTACTTGCTAAACATACTGTACAGTTAATATTTTGTAGCTAAAAGATTTATATTATGATTTTAGCAATGTAGGGTTGAACTCTTGTTGTTGACAAAAAGCTAATAAGTAAGAAGACTGTGATTATGATATGGGTAACTTTAGTTTTTTTAAGGTTACTCTAAAATTACTCAAAATTAGCTATTATTATTATTATGGCAAATAGTTAACTTTGATAAAATACTGGACTACATTATTTCAAACAGTGGTGTTTTGAAATATTTTTTGTGTCGTTTAGAAAGTGACTGTTTTAGTGTTTTAGTTTCTAGTTCAGAATTCTTTTTGACAATCAATTGAATACCATTAGCTACCTGGTGGGGATTAACGGGCTAATCAGAAATACCTGCTACTGGACAGTTTGCATTTATTATGTATTGAGAATTTCCGTTGGCTGCCCCAGATGTAAGACTATATGTGTACTGACACCATTCATGTAGGTGGTTAATTGGTGTTAATCTATTAACAGGTTAATCACAGCATGAACTAAGCTGAACTTCCGTTTTACATAAGATGCTTTTACTTTTTTTTTTTCATTCATCTATGTGTCGCAAACATAACAAACATGCAAAACAGTGAATTTTTTAATAACATTTTATTTACTATCTAACACTTACCAGCCAGGCAACCATGGTATGACGGGTGTGTACTCAAAAAGTAACACAATCAAAAAGTGTGATAACAGCTCTTTTGGAAATAATTTAACGTATCTTTAGTTAACATTCCTCTAGTACTTAGTGAGACAGTCTGAATGTAAGCTCGAAACATAGTGCTCTTTAGCCAGACTGCAAGTCGTCATATAAGTGAACTATATTGGGTTATTGAGTACTATGTTTAACACCAATCAAATAAATACTTTTTACTTCAGTTTTTTTCCTCCCTCACTTTTATTTGTGTTGGTCCACGGCTACTAGGAAAACCAATCTAATGTTGATAATTTGTTATTTTTAAGTAAAGTTTATTATTGTTATTTGTTATATACAATCTGAAATCTGTATGAGCTACCAGTATTATTGTCATATACAACCGCATTATTTGAGTAATAGACTTGCATACCGGTATTTGCACTTATTTAAGTTTTCTGGGATAGATATGAACTGATCAAAGTTTTCTGTTTCTTTAAACTCTTCTAAAGTAAAGATAGCTTTGGCATCATCTATACCCATTTGTTTTTATGTTATACATGAGTGGTAATGTTATGAGCTTAAAAAATAATATTTTTAAGATAAATAGTTTTGTAAAGAGTAATAACACTGGCACAGGGATATCCACTAATTAAAACCGATAAATCATCAACATGTTCTAGATAAAATTCTCAGAGACAAATTTCTGGATAGACCTTGATCTCAAGTTGTTATGGGTAACAGACGTCTGCAGAAAAGGTAATAAGAGTTGGATGGTGGGGAATATGTGGTGAATAAAGAACATATATATATATTTAATGTATTGTACTATTGTGTATCTTGTATTTGTTTATTGCCCAATTTGCAGATCATTGACTTCTACATTATGTGACGAAAACTGTGAAGAACACAGAATACCGAGGAATTTCTGCTCATAGCTGGCATTTGCAAACCAACCCGCTTACAGTCAGATGTGAGGGAATGTGGACCAGAAACAAATACTATAGAAGGGAGAGCTTTAGATTGCTCTGTTTTTATACTACTTATGCACCCTTCTTTCTTCATTTCATTTAAGAATTACCAAGACCATCACTGGGTGATTTATCAGATCTCAAAAGCCTCAGTGTAAGGTTGAGGCGAGAGAAAAACCCAAACGTACTGGGTTATAATTACCAGGAGCTGTGTGCGCAGGATTCTATTAAAGTGGAACTGATGCCGGAAAAGAAAGGCCTTATTCTCAAGCATGTGGAGTATGAAGTAACATCTCAGGTACTATAATGACACTTTTATGTAAGTTGATAAATGTGTTACTTTAAAAACAAAGTTAACCATAAAATAAATAGGTGTGTAATTGGGCTGTATTTAAAGTTTCTAATTGTGATTTCCTGTGTGGAAATTTTTCAGTAAAATTGTCACAAACATCTGTATCTAAGTATAGCACATCATTCTCTGAGGAATATTTATTTATTATGAAGTGATATTATTGAATATTTGTTGAATATTATTTTGAGAATACTGAACGGCATTTTAGTGCAGATAAATCCCCACATCTTCCTGTTAATGTTTATATTGTTGTTAGGAAGACGGGTTCATAAGTTGTACTGAACTTGTCCTCAATCCCATTGTTATAATTCAATAATATATGTTAAAACTTTGATAGATTTAAGCTATATTAATTATATTAAATATATGTGAGATCCTAAGTTAAAAATTGAATGTAATGTTATAATATGTTTTGTTTCTTTTCCAGCGCCACAAGGCTACAGTGCTGAGGAGATACAATGACTTTTTAGCATTGCACGACTTATTGATGGCAAGGTATCCATATCGTATGGTGCCCAGACTTCCTCCAAAGAAAATGATGGGAGGTAAGATATGAAAAGTTACTGATTGAAAAGTGGATAAAAAGTAAAATGAAGGACATACTTAGGATGTGTTTAAAGCCTCATATAATATGTTTTCATTCAATCAGTAAATCAGTGGGAACATGAAAAGAAATAATATTTGAATTAGTCTGTTATAAGAAATGAAAAGATTTGATTAATCTGAAGCTTTTTCTTATATTGTTTTACTTTGTACTTGTGGACATTTCATGGGATGTTTTATTATGTGATACTATTACGGTGCTCCACATCCTTGAGAAGATAACATTTATAATATTGAAACTATAGTTCAAGTGAATGGTCTTGTCTTTTCACTACTTAACCAAAGATCCCAGCTAAAAGGTCTCAGGATTCAGAGAAGAATTAAATTTCAGCAAAGAATTTCAATATTGACCCTTTACCTGAGCAATTTTTTCAATATTTTCAAAAGTCTTTTCAGTATTTCACCCACCTACAGGCCCCAAAATGAAGCCCTGTTGTGGAACTGCTTGATGATGAACCCGCAAAAAAAAATATAGTTTTAACAAGTTGCATTCATAGCATTTTGTAATCGAGTGAAATAATAATTACATAAAAAAACAAAACATTGAAGTACGAGCACTTCAATG
>JAVFBZ010083752.1:13770-26200 GCA_032466195.1 Katharina tunicata | reverse complement strand
TAACTTTGCAGAAATCGCAGAAAATGTGCTCCTAGATGACAATAACGTCCGAGCAAAACCAACTCGATCTGCTACTGACCTGATTACGCCATATTGTTACCCATTTCAATATTAGAGGTTACAGACAGGGGGTGTACGCATACGTTAAACAGTGGAACAACAAAATACTGAAGACCTGCCCACAATATCGAAAAACATCTTCTCTCCAAAAAAGATAAAACACGGATTCCGTAACTGAAATGCTGAAATGCTTATTTGCGTAAACATAAATAGTTATACATCTGTCTAAGGTTTGTCTCTTTGTTCTTGCTATTTAGTGTAGGCCTACTGTCTTGTACAACAGAACAGTATGTTTGTAGATGCTATACATTTCGAGGTTTAGGATAATTAAATTTATTAATTCTGGAAACAAACTAGCAGGCTGCCGAAAATACATTGGAACTATATTTTTAAGCCTATTTACTTGTTGAATGTCATCCATAAGAGATACGATCGTACATAAAACAGGCGTGTGTACATGTGTAGAACATCTTGTACATGTCCGCTTTATTCGCCACATATTTATCTTCACAATATACATGTTACATGTATTGCCTTTTCTCGAGATGCGCCTATAGGTTATCCAGAACAACCCCAGATTCAGGTCTATCTAGAAACTTGTCTCTGACAATTTATCTAGAACATAAGATTATTTATCGGCTTTCATTAGTCGATATGCCTGTGACAGTGTGATTACTTCTTATAAAAATATATAATCCGCTTCATTATAAATTTTTTTCTTCACACAAAACTTGGCCTATTTGTAAGAGAAGAAAAACGATAATGCAAATTAATTAGTAATGCCATTTCTGATTGTCTTCAGTTGGAAGATTGATCACCACGGAATACAACCTTTCATATTTGCCGTACAGGCTTCATCTCCAATAAAGTTGAAGTGACAGGCAATTACAGATAATTGCTAGGTGGGGTTTTGTATCATCTCCCTCAGATATTTTTCTATCATTTCTTAAATTCAAGACAAGAAAAAAACCTTAATTTGCTTTTTATTTGGTTTGTGACAAATGCTTATTTAATCGTAGATCATTTCCCAAGTAAACCTCATTTAATTTAATTTAATTCTTTTTTTCTTTAATGAGGATAACCCACTTGCAGCCACAAGGCAAATAGGGGATCTCCTCGTCATTGAAAGAAAATAACCAAATATCACATACAATTTCACAATACAGTCAATTACAGGAGTTTTAGTTGAGTGTTGTTCAGAATATTTGCTATAAATAATAATATGAATAATACTGACTCATGATGCATAAGAGACACCAATCTAGCAAGTCGTTTAATTTACACTTCTAAACCCTTTTCCACAAAGAATACATAAATTAGGGTTATTCACCAATCAACAAGATCAAACCGCAGAGAGCTCGCTATATAGGTCTGTAAACAGATACAGAATAATTTTATTGTCGTCAAATGACAGTTAACATCAGCGGACCCAAATCTATCTGTAATAGTACCAGATTAGAATGGGATACATGCTTTGATACATTGTTTAGAAAAGTTCTACTGAAAACATTTCAGTTCAAAATGTGGTTGACTAATTAAACAGTATCCTATATCAGATTTATTGCAAAGTTCTCAAGCATAAAAATGTTGAAAAACTAACAATTACAATTGTCTACTGTTCTGAGAAAGTTGCACTACAGCAAATTAAATTGCCCATCAATTTAATAGCACATGTACAACTTTGTCTCGGTTGAACTTATAATTGGGAACTCTAGATTGCTTTAAGCGTGTTGTTCGTTGGTTGTAATGGAGTACACGAAACAGCTTTACCTGCTTGATTTGAGAGATGATGTTCGACAATTTTTGATTAGCACTTGCATTTGCTATGAAAGCAATCAATGAACCACTGACATGGCTTTAATATGCCTCTTTACAATTGGCAGTATCAAGTGTCTACGCTTAACGATGTCACTGTTTTAGAATGATTGCTAGCGATCCATTCTACCGACTGATCCTCCTAAATGCCAAGCTATGCTTAAAGTGATGATGTTTATGTGGCTGAAATAAATGCTGTATAATCTCTTCGTTTACAAACCAGTTTACGTATTATCTTCGTCAATGTTCAATATTTAATTGATTCATCGATCAAAGCATGAGCAGGAAACTATAGCTACATGTATATAATCCAGAACAGAAGCGTTATCTATTCCCAAACATACTGACGACTGTATCGATGTGAGTATATCCATGTCAACGGTAATTACTTAAACACCTTTTTTTGTTCGATGGGGTTGTATGCCGTAATTTTGTGTTAAGTAATGAATAATACATACATGTATAATCACAGCTTATGTTCGTTTATCCTACTCATTAGCAAGATGCTGTGTATAAATGATTTGCATTATATTGGTCGTATCAGCGTTTATGTAGATATTTAACACATACTGTGCAGTCAACAAGTACAGTTTATCTTTGTTTTACAATTAAATCGAAAAAATGAGGCCAATATTTAGTCATTATCTTGTTTTTGATAACATTTGCTTTGTTCTATTTATTTCAAATTTAAGGCTGAAGAAAAACACAATATGCTATATTTCCAACAGCAAAAACACTAAAGTGACTTCACATTTAATAGTTGTATTAGAGACTGTTGTCTGCAGCGCCGTTTTATAAGTGAAATACCCTTGAGTATTTAAAGACTTGTCTGACCGACGATACCTTTTCTATGTTTTAGGCAATCGTCTTTAAATCTTGAAGTAAGAAAAAATCATGTATTTTACAATCTCAAAAACGATTTAATATATTTTTGTGCAAGTTTTAACAAAGGTATTTTTGTTGTACCACTCTGAATAATTTTAAGGCTCAATTTCGCCGTATACTTTTTAAAATACTAGTACTCTACAATTGTGTACCATTTATGTAAACAGTTTATTTGCATATGTGTTATGTCATTGTTATATTCTTTGTAAATGGACCAGATGATCAGTATGAGCAAGAATTGAATATACATAAACATTAACAAATCTACTGGAGCACATTTGGCTACATTCTGCTATTTGTTTCACGTTCAGATGCTTTGTCCCCTGTCACATGTAAGTAAAGCATCAGTCTGTGGGCATAACAAGGGAATTCCTGATTTGATAGTTTAGTTTTAAAGGGAAGCAATTCAACATTTTATGGATACAAAATTTATCAATACAAACTGTTTCCATTGTTCAATTCACCAGTAAGTACAAACTAACAAGAAGAAAAGAACTGGTTCATTTGATTAGGATTGAACGCCGTGGTTAAGAGTATTCCATTTGTAGGACGTAGTGTATTAAGTGAAGTAAACACCATACCGTCCCTAAGGTGAACACCGATGGATAAAGGACAATGACGTCGCCTGGATCAGAACACCGCTAGTAATCGACTTAATGTTGCCCTGGCGACACCAGGGCACAGAATGCTCTTGCCAACCACTCCTATAAATGAATTTGGTGTAAGAGCCATACAAAGGGAAAGGTGGCACACTGTATCTGAAGAATATTTCATCAGATAAACTCAAGTTATTTAGGGTCATACATTTGCTCATCAAACTTAAAGGTCAGACAAATGTAATAACGGTTTTTGTATGCGTGGAAGGGTTCTAAGTGGGAACAACTCCCCGTTCAATAAACCAGTAACCAGGTAATATTGATTAGAAAATAATAGGGACGGTATTTCATCGGACTGTCGCGCGTCAGGGATGTATGCAAAAAGTCTAAAACCATTTATATTAATTGACAGATATTGATTCGCCTTGAGGAGAACGTATTTCTTCGGGACATCTTGCATTTATTAATCAAGACACTGTCATTATCTATCAGGCTGGATTGCCAGTGAAATGCAAGGAAATTCAAAGCCACACAACAGTCTCCTTTTCAGTTTCTCTGACACAGCTTTTATGGTTTGTCAAAGAGTTCAGTCATTTTTTCATTTTACTACGTAATAAGCAGACTGTTCATTATACAAGTAAGAAGAAACCGCCCAATCTGTTTGTTGTTTTAGAAAATGAAACACAAAACGTATAAAGTATCTGTGAGTCAAATAAATAAATAAATAAATAAATTTAGATGAATAACCAAAGCCAATAAACTGAAGTGCTAAAAAGCACCTTCGTCTGCATGGATTCTGTAGATTAACATCTCTAAGAAATTTGACCATGTAATACAATACAATGCGACAAATGTATACTGATTAACGTAAACGGGTGTAATCAATTTAAGACTACTGTATGTACCATTTTTCAAATGGCGGAAAAAATCACACTTACTGTTCAAAGTTTTTTTCTGATGAGATATTTAAATC
This sequence comes from Katharina tunicata, assembly GCA_032466195.1. Taxonomy (NCBI): domain Eukaryota; kingdom Metazoa; phylum Mollusca; class Polyplacophora; order Chitonida; family Mopaliidae; genus Katharina; species Katharina tunicata. Next base: position 21,871 of record JAVFBZ010083752.1, on the reverse strand, counting down.
CAAGCCAGTTCCTCCGTCTCATTAAATGTGACATTTTTGATGCTTTAAACTTATTTGTTTATTTTGTGGTATTGTCAGTAAATGGTGAGAAAAGACAACCAGATAATTTTCCACACATTGCTGTCGCTGTCCACTACTCATTAATGGTGACATTAACCAGAACAAAGGAATAGGAGGCATTTTGTCACCTGAATGTTTAAAAGGAAAACAAATCCACTTGCTGGTCCGTCGCGTGGAGTACAGGCCCATTTATAGTAAATTTCACCATTTAAGAAAAAACTCATTGCTTTCACGATCTGTATTCACTCTGGCTGCTCTTTTTGTATTATTGTTAATTTTCTCAATATTATTAACAACACAAACAAACTGGTTATTTTGTATAAATAACGTTAGACATGTAGTATCTCGGGTACAGCATCCATAACACTGGCTTTAAGTCCAACTTTTTTTCAGATAATTAAGCTGTTTAGAAAATCAGGTCAAACTTTCTGTTTTTCTAGATAACAGTACAATTTCTCCACCCGATAAACCCAGTAACAGAAAAAGTCCAGAAATTACCACCGTCACAAAATTTATTATGTAATTCCATATTGTTCTAAGGAGTGTTTGCGATAATTTGAATGTATAAGCCTTTTCTGCTTTTCTATCATGTATATCTAACACACGAAAGAGATATGTTGACGAAAATAAATATAACAATATTTTCACGAAGTAGATTCAAATAGAGGTAAATTATATTTTTTGAATGTTGTTCCTCTAGCTTGTTGAATACACAAATGTTCTCCGATTTAGATGAAAGTTTATATATCCATATAGTTTTTGTTTATTGTCATCAAATCAAGTGTTGGGGATCAGGTCTACGTCATAAGATCCCACTCAAAATACGTCCACAGCTGACTTCAGAGTATAGAGTATGGATGTCCAGGCCGAATTGTGCGACATCGTTAGATGTCGACAAATTCAAGAATTGTTCTTGTATAGTGCCTTATTTTAATAGACATGGAATCTAAATTGACTGTAACGAGATGGTTTAATGTCTTAGCGCAATTTAGCAATTTCTGATGACCAAGCAGACCTTCTCAAACATGAACTGACACCACTTTGTGCATTTTCATATTTTCCCAGTTTATGTTTTAATAAGCAAGCTTAACCGTTCACAAGTAGTCGTTTCGTATTATGAAGTTAAAACATAGACAAATTGAGAAAATTAAATGAGATATTGAATATATACAATAGATATGAAAATCTTGTAAGTAACATTTATACTCTCTCCTAACGCTATAATGAACAATATTAGAAGACTTCAAGACAGTACATAACGTTTTTTTGCCGCGTGACTGACTGCAATAGAATGGTGTTTTTGTTTGAACGGCTTTCTTTCTATTCCAAATAACATCGTGTGAACCAGATTTCGTCTACGCTTGTCATATGTTTATGTAAGATCAACCCACACCTTGGTAATGTTAGCATATGAAATCTCTCAAAGGAATAATACGTTAATGAGTCGACTTTTACTTTACTGTTAAAGATTTATCACATTTCAATGCATTTTTATTCATAAACATTCCAAAGGCATTTGTTTTTTCTACATTGAAATTCTGACTGAGGATTAAACAAAATGCACAAACCCAAGGCTAAGGTTTGATATAATATTCCATAGTAATATATCCTTTAAACCTGTTCTGCGTACACGATTTGCCTCCCGTGTTCAGTTATTGGTCACTGAATACAATACAATGAGAAAAAAAAAACAAAAAAAAAATAAAGCATTCACACTGCATAGGTTCATAAACTGAAACATGACACTGCTCTGGGGGTGACAGGGGTGGAAACATGACATTGCTCTGGGGTGACAGGGGTGGAAACATGACACTACTCTGGTGGTGACAGGGCTGGAAACATGACACTGCTCTGGTGGTGACAGGGCTGGAAAAATGACACTGCTCTGGGGGTGACAGGGCTGGAAAAATGACACTGCTCTGGGGGTGACAGGAGTGGAAATATGACACTGCTCTGGTGGTGACAGGGCAGGAAACATGACACTACTCTCGTGGTGACATGGCTGGAAACATGACACTGCTCTGGGGGCGACAGGGGTGGAAACATGACACTGCTCTGGTGGTGACAGGGGTGGAAACATGACACTACTCTGGTGGTGACAGGGCTGGAAACATGACACTGCTCTGGTGGTGACAGGGCTGGAAAAATGACACTGCTCTGGGGGTGACAGGGCTGGAAAAATGACACTGCTCTGGGGGTGACAGGAGTGGAAACATGACACTGCTCTGGTGGTGACAGGGCAGGAAACATGACACTGCTCTCGTGGTGACAGGGCTGGAAACATGACACTGCTATGGGGGTGACAGGGATGGAAACATGACACTGCTCTTGACACTGCTATGGGGGTGACAGGGATGGAAACATGACACTGCTCTGGTGGTGACAGGGCTGGAAACATGACACTGCTCTGGTGGTGACAGGGGAGGGAACAAGCAACAGAAGCCAGAGTGTATAACATGGTATTCACCAATGATACTACATTTGATAAACTATATGAAGAGGAGTCACTATAACCCAGGCCACATTGACAATGCATGTTCGGATTTATGCACTTAATTAATCCAGGTCTTTAGCATAGTGTGGATTTCACTTTTTATACGTGCTGTTTATTCTAACGATATTAATAATGTTTGGATTTAAAACAAATCAAAGCCACAATAATTCTCTTCAAAGGTTAAGTGCACGGTTTGCTTGCTTACTGTGGGAACATTACCAGTTAATTTAGCTGCTATATGCTTGCCATTTATTCCGATCGTTGAAAGAGTCAGTGTGCTGTCACTGGGGTGGTAAAGCAGTCATAGATTCGTCACGTACAGGAGAAATTGGACTTCTCGATTGGGTACACATTGTCATTAGAGTGACATCTCACGCCTGATGGATATACCATGCGCAACCTTATATTGAATTGAATTAATTTACAAGCATTATTCTGAAAACATTTGGGATACAACATGAGAATCTATATTGTACATGTATATTGTACGTAAAAATGTATAGGAAACTGGCTGTCTTTTCGTGTGTGACATGACTGCCTTTGTGGTGGTGCTTAAGGTTTTTAGTGGGTTTTTTTTAACACTTTCCGCTCCTATTGTTTAATGTCCTTCTTTCCTGTAGTGCCACACATAGACATACTACTTTATCGGGCGTACTATCTATACAAAGATGTTTTTAATTGCCGGACAGAAATACTCCGAAAAAATACAAACCATGTATTTTGGTAGTATGCTTTATGCACAAGATGGTCATATAGTCCAATTTAAATTGATACATATTTGATAAAGATAAATAAAAATGTAATAAAACATGATACCATACCTTACTGAATATGTTCCACGTGAAATACCACACGACATCACTCTACACTGAAACAATAATCTGGATTAAGCTGGATTATATACCACAAAATTGTTAAAATAGATCTGAAGTGACAATGTTCTAAGTTATCTTTCAAAAGGACCTTGACGTCTTAACGATTTCCTCTGTTCGTTAAAGTTAAAGGTTCCGATTGTATACAACAGGCTCACATTCTTATATTTTTCGCTAATGAGCTAGAGAAAAGAAATTTCATCTTGAGCATATCAATTGCGCTGTCCGGTGACTCTTACTTAAAACGTTATCTCAAACAAGTTAACTGGATACACCTTGTCCCTTCAAAGTGTAAAATGTGACAAGATTATCGCATGTTTTTTGTCGGATTTTAGCTAATTTCACATGGATATCATAACTTTGTTTAATTAGACAAATCTTAAATAAAATAAAAATATCGAAAGCCATCAAAGCAGTGGACTTACTGTGAAAACATTTTATTGTAGAAAATTATAACAGAAAAAAAGTAATTAAAATTGCGATACCTATGCATCTAAGTTATTAACAAGGATATCCAGTTGTGATATGAATTAAGAAACACAAACAAGGTACTATCGAGTCAAATGTGACCTAGCTATCCCAATATATATCAATGGAGGCAAGCAAAATTTCCCTTTTCTACATTGATACAAAAATATATATATATACCAATTACGTTGATCACTCGAATAACTGGATAGTACTTGGTTTGTACTTTCAATACCATCTTAGTGTGATTCTAATATTACCGTTTTTTTTATATTGTGATTTGTGGAAAATGACTTACTAAACTTTATGAAGATGAGGCGCTGGGAGCAAGGCTAGATTCAGCCAAAATGATCTAATCGATAAGTGTGCTATAATTATAATCCCTGTTGTTATTCTCCTGTGGGTAAAGGTAAACAAACGCTCTGTTTATCTGAACAGTTGAAATAATATTAGTTCTCTGAAAACATTAGCAATAATGACTATCTTAAAAGGTTAAATGCACTGTTTGTTTGCTAACTGTGGCAATTTGATAAAATTTTGCGCTTGTATTTACTTACACCATTCTTCTGTTCTTTAAAAGCGTCACTGTGACGAGAAGTTAGCAACAGACGATTCTGAACGCCATTGTTCCATCACGCACAGGCCCAATTGGACTACTCGATACTATATACATAACTATCAGACGGATGTATCCCTTCCGTTACGCCCATACTGTTTAACATAGTTCAAAATACCAGACCAACGTTGTTCTCTCGGAGATATGTGAAGCGCTAAAGTTCATTAACAATATTTGTGTAATAGAGAGTTCATTGAGAAATTTGTGATTTCACGTATATTAGAGCTACAAACAACCTCGACATCGCGCTTTTGTTACATTGTGCATACAGATTTATATAATACATAAAGAGATGATACATTCGTTGGAAATGTGACCATAATGTTGTGTATAAGAAAGATTTACGGTTAAAATTTGCCCATATTTTGTCTGCCAGAACAATCTGTTTAACACTTTTTGGTTGGGATCACCTTTGTGTTGCTTGTGGGTATCAATTTTAGGAATATTGTTATTATTATTATTTGGATACACTTGTGTAGGTCGATAGGCAGCCGTTTCACTATGTATTTTCTGAACAAAGGTAAAAAATAAAGTTTGGTAATTCTTCGTTTGAGTTAACTCAAGGTCAAAGAATTGGTTCCTAATTAGTGGTGACTTTCTACTATGTAATGTGTACTGCAAAGACAAACTCTGATAAATTAGAAGGAAATCTTTTTTTTCTTCTTTGAGAGGCATATAAAAGTCGATTAAAAGTGGTAGTTAGTTCAAATGGCGACAAACGATCCTCGTGTCTCTTCCATGCGGCTGTTTTGTGTGTTTCTGTTAGATCCAAGCACGAGATGAACAAGTGAGTAGATGAAATCCTTTAAGAAAATAGTTTGCAAATTGTGTTATGGGAGTCTTCGTTATGTATCTGTTACAAGGCCAGCTCATCTTGAAGCGGTTTATTTTTTTTAAATAAGTTAAAGGACTTCTTTGTCAATTTATGTAAAACAAACCACACAAAACAATTACGCATCCACTCTGACATAAACATTTCGTTATATATTTTGTTTGAAGACAAAATGTCGGACTAGAATTATCTGATAATATAGTTAAAATTTCGCTATTCATTAGTGAAAAGGTCATCATGTTTACTGACATTTGTAACTGTTCCTTGTGAAACTGTCAAGGGGATATAACTGTTTGGAACAAATACTTGCTGTTTGTTAGTTTTAAAATAAAAATACATTTATAACAAACATTAAGCTTAAGAAAAATATTTTGCATAACAGAGATTTAATTTTCCTTAATCGTCCAATACATAAAACAAAACAACTACACATGCAACTATGCGTGAGGAATAAGATGAAGGATGTTAACTTAATCGCATGAACATTGGATACCGCCTTAGTTTGACCAGACCTTATCCGTAATCATTCTGAAGGACTGTTTTCTTGCTCGTATGGCTGTCGTTACATTGTCCACAAGAGTTGAATGTGAACGACAGAATGCCTGACGTCCATGTAATTACATTTGGACTGTAGTGGACATTTTATGACAAACTAACAGCACACATATTATCTAAATGCGTATGCAGACAACTTATTGTATTATCCTTATGATATGACTTATTTGCACTTTTGTTTCAGTTGTACCATAACTATTTGGACTGTGAAAATATTCACTCTTCTTCGTGGGCAAAATCATTTATTCTACATGAAATCAGCAACAAAAAAAAACAAATACATGTTAAAAACGAATTTTAGTCCGACAAACATGAAAGTCAACACGGCGTTTTGCTGAAATAACATAACTTACTAGACAGTATGTAGGTGATATAGGTATTGTAATAATAATACCTTTAGTTTGCCTATTTTTGGTTTAAGTAAATAAACCTACTTTCCATCAAAACGATTGTAATATTATTTGCACTATAAACATTGACCATATTGACTATTTAAAGGTTAAATAAACAGGTTATTTGCAAACTATAACAATTTTAAAATACATACACTTTTATTTGTATTGACCATTTCTCGGTCCATTAATAGCGTCAATGTGACGAGAAGTTAACAACACGCCAACATTCAACCCTTTGAACAGGTACAACAGCCTTTGGGAAGCTTGAAAAAAAGCACATTCAAACCAGTCTGTTAGCCCACGTCCGGTACTTTCAAACTTATATAGACATTGCACTTTAACTAGTCCTGTAACATATAAATACGGGTTAAGTGTATTTTTAAATGTGCAAAACTGTCTAACTAGTATATTTGTTGTTTTGTTGTTTAATTTACTGCTGTGCGATGGTACAGTACATATTTGATTCTGTAGAGAAGTAACAAAAAATGTCACATGTTTTGAGGATTTCAGATCCAATGCCACCCAAAAAGATGTTAAGCAACGGGGAAAAAAACAACATACAGCTGTACTTGAGATTTCGATTAAATACGATAGTGATACATCTGAAGCATTGTATGTCCAGCTGAGTACCCCAGTGATAGTGATACATCTCAATCATTGTATGTCCAGCTGAGTACACCAGTGATAGTGATACATCTCAATCATTGTATGTCCAGCTGAGTACACCAGTGATAGTGATACATTTCAAGAATTGTATGTCCAGCTGAGTACACCAGTTATAATCATTCATCTCAAGCATTGTTTGTCCAGCTGAGTACACCAGTGATAGTGATACATTTCAAGCATTGTTTGTCCAGCTGAGTACATCAGTGATAGTTATACATCTCAAGCATTGTATGTCCAGCTGAGTACACCAGTGATAGTCATACATTTCAAGCATTGTATGTCCAGCTGAGTACACCAGTGATAGTGATACATCTCAAGCATTGTATGTCCAGCTGAGTACACCAGTGATAGTTATACATCTCAAGCATTGTTTGTCCAGCTGAGTACACCAGTGATAGTCATACGTTTCAAGCATTGTATGTCCAGCTGAGTACACCAGTGATAGTTATACATCTCAAGCATTGTATGTCCAGCTGAGTACACCAGTGATAGGGATACATCTCAAGCATTGTATGTCCAGCTGAGTACACCAGTGATAGTGAGTGATACATCTCAAGCAATGTATGTCCAGTTGAGTACACCAGTGATAGTGATACATCTCAAGCAGTGTATGTCCAACTGAGTACACCAGTGATAGTTATACATCTCAAGCATTGTATGTCCAGCTGAGAACACCAGTGATAGTGATACATCTCAATCATTGTATGTCCAACTGAGTACACCATTGATAGTGAGTGATACATCTTAAGCAATGTATGTCCAGCTGAGTACACCAGTGATATTGATACATCTAAAGCAGTTTATGTCCAGCTGAGTACACCAGTGATAGTTATACATCTCAAACATTGTATGTCCAGCTGAGTACGCCATTGATAGTGATACATCTGAAGCATTGTATGTCCAGCTGAGTACACCAGTGATAGTGATACATCTCAAGCATTGTATGTCCAGCTGAGTACACCATTGATAGTGATACATCTCAAGCATTGTATGTCCAGCTCAGTACATCATTCGTAGGGATACATCTCAAGCATTGTATGTCCAGCTGAGCACACCAGTGATAGTTATACATCTCAAGCATTGTATGTCCAGCTGAGTACACCAGTGATAGTTATACATCTCAAGCATTGTATGTCCAGCTGA
>JAVFBZ010083546.1:4069-22853 GCA_032466195.1 Katharina tunicata | reverse complement strand
ATCTGCATACATGATGTGTTCCAAATCATCAAACTAAATTATAACAGCTGGTTTAAGTGGCATTTTAGTAGTTGAGAGTACCAAGGAATTTCACCACATTATTTTGTATTAAGAACATCTGCATTTATTAGGTGACAACGTTTCTATGTGGATTCTTACATTTGACATTATTAAATGTAGTAACGTCATGTGAACATATCTGCAAACTATGGAACACTTTACACTCTGATTCCAATCCTGCAATAGATATTTTATTGACAAAATATTTATAATTCCACTGCCATTTGTTAATTCCCACAAAATCCAATATCAAAGTACATTGATGTTTACCAAATCCCCACAGGAATGACTGCTATTTCATAGATTGTCTGGGCCACAAAGCTGTCTGCAGCTATATTCTGAATACATGGCATTATTGAGGACATAAATGATCTGGCAGATGTGTCAAATTTGTTCAGCTGTTTCTCGGCCCATTTTTGCCTAGTTCTTACAACATGCAATAAAATTACCAGCTCTGGACGGCCTTTTTGAAAGTTTTTAACAGTTTCAGCGAGGCTCTGTATATCTCTTTTGCTCATTCCTGATATCCATGACGTGTAGTGAATGATTCACGAGAATTCAAAATAATAGTGTGTGTTTTTTTTTTTAATCGAACATGGGAAATACTGAGTACTGTTTAACTGAAACTGATTATGTATAAAATAACTTTATCGTAGCTTTTATTTAATATAAAATAACTAACTATAGCCTGTCCCCACAATTTAAATGGTAAAACAGTAAAATTCTCTAATACACTTCCTTTCTGTTAGTTAGGGTTTATGACTGATAATGCCTCACATTATATATGAATAAGTCCTGTCCAGTGTGGACTACAGATAGACATCTCTGAGCAGCCCAACTACAGAACAGACCTCCAGAAGTTAACTTAACTCACCAATATGGTTTAGAGACAGCAATTATATATTACTTCAACTGCAAATTACCATGTGGATATCCTTGACTAATTCGGACTATCTATATGTCAAGGTAGTGCTTTATTTACCAATTTATTCTGGAATTATATACTCAGTGTAAGTCGTGAATTTTATTTCATTGTCAATGGCGCACTTTAACTAAAATACTTTTGGAATTTTTAAAAATGAAAATGACAGAGCGCCCGTTTCTAGTGCACAGGTACCCTTCGTCTCTGTTCACCAGGTCATCTCAGGCGGACGGCATTTGGGTTGGCCTGGCACATTCCAACCGAAAGTCGCAGATTTTCTGTATTTCAACCAGTGTTCCCTCTTAAGTCATATTAAGACTTATAGTGTGTTGAGATCTCGTCGGAAAGAAGTAATAACCGAATATTGCCGTTCTTTAAACCGATAAATCAAACAATTTATCAGAATTTATAAGATGTCAGAAAGCTACAAGGGCTTGCCCAGATGTATTTTATCTAAATGTCTATGTATTGCGCGGTTCTATGCGTTCTAGCTATATTTAATAGTTAAAAAACATTTTTATATAAGGTTTGGTAATAGAAGTTTTTACGCACCAATATATTTAAAACCACATAAACAAAACCACTTCAGCGCATGTTGTCTATTGGGGTAGCTTAACTGACAAATGTAGGGACACTTAAAACACAATGCTGTTTCCGTTTGTTGAACAATACGGGTGTGGTCTCCCGGATGTAGCAGTATCGAATGTCAGTTGACGAAGCAACATAACAGTTCCGTGTCCACTCTTCATATATTAACGGGTGATACACAAATGTCAAACAGCGACGTATTAACATACCGGAACATACGTTTAAAGAGTTATCGTTATTGATTTTGTTTGTCTGACTAATTATGTGTTTGAAAAACACGTTGAACTGATGCCAGATACTACTTCTTAGAGCACAGACTCAGCTCTACCTGGTAATTTAATTTATATAATTGGAGTTATTAATTTTGTATCTAAAGAACAAAATACATGTTTTCATTAATTCATATGCCAGATGCTTCATCCTTAACTTTCCAAAAGATATATCTTCGTAAAATGAATATAAAATATCTCTTATAAAGAAATCGAAAGAACAACAATACAAGGTATGTGTACAAAAGATGACCCAAAAGCGACAACATTAAGATCAAAGTTTTCCTTGAAACCCTGGAAACCTAACATTTGATTGAAATGAATACAGGGCCTCTGAGCGGCTTAGTCCAATAAGGGATAAAATACACCAACCGAAATATAAATGATAACAATCTTGTCATAATCACAGCGATTGTTACTCTCTGAAACACTAAAGTAAACACTTCGATTTCTTTAAACAAATATGTTTAATTATTATGTATATATATTATTGTATTATATACATTATGATCAGAGATACCTTATTACTTTTTTAAATAATTAACGTGCAACACTCGGAACTGTGGGACATTTTGAAGGAATAGAGCACTTCTGCTAGTTAGTTTACTCCAATGAGAGTTTTATCATTTAATAAGATATGTTTGTTCATTCCATTCCACTGCCCTACCCTACCAGAAGCATTTCTGGAAATTCTCTTCAACAGTAGACTTTAACACATCATATTATCTTCCATGATTTTATCGTCATAAGTACACGCAAAAGAACGTCATCTGCACAATCACGTCATAGGCTGGTTGGTCATCAATACCTCTGACTGCTGTGCAGCCTTAAAATGAATCCACCACAAAAATGTACTCGACCCGTCAAAATAATCATTCAGTTCTATTAATGATTGATAAGACATTCAAGATCCAGACAAACATGTAATATTTATCATGTTAAAAAGGAAAAAATATCTGTTTCACCGAAAGTTATTTCGACACCTTAATTAGTTTTCTTGCCCGCGCCACTGAACACAGTAGCACTAAATCAATATAAAGACACGCGATACCATTTCGGTACAACTTATAAAGCGTAACACCACATCAAAGAAAACCTTGAAATCCGAAATACTTTCGAAGACAAACACCGTCATTACTAGCGTCATCTGTTCGGATTACAGAAGATGAAACAGCAATTCTAAAAGATCGTTTGCCATCGAGTGAATACTTTACACGGTATATGGAGATCAAAGATAAATACATCCCAGCGGCTCTATTACATCGATCACAACAACAACTATTGTACATACTTGTTTTGTCAACTGTATATCAAGTGGGTTTCTTTTATCCACATAACATGGCATTTGGCGAGGAAAGGTGCTCATTACACATAACTGTTACATTGAAGAGATTTTCATACCGGAAAACTGTTATTCTATTAAAGGAATTAAACAGTGACAGCAAAGAACAAATCTGCTTGTCATTTGTACGTTTGACGAATTTGTTTTTGATTCATTATTGGCTAAAGTTATTTTTAAGTATAACGACTAGTAACTATACTCCTTGTTTTAAAAATTGTTTCGATATTTAAAAAACGAAATACCTGAACGTACTGCGTATTACACCCCAATAAAACAAGCACACAATCTATGTTTATAAAGAGGAAAGGTAAATTGTCTTTCTCTACATTTATGAAAAGTATATATAGTTTTAATTATTTGCCGTCGCTGACAGTTATCCTTTAGTATTATCTTACAAATTGGAATATTTACTAATAAATACGAGTGTAACAATATTATAACGAGAGTGAACATCTTACCCCCAAATGTTCCCAATTGTAAGTCTATAATAATAATATTAATGTTGGCTGTGTTTTAAATTACCATTTCGCCTTCAAGAGCGAAACGATCACGCTTCCCACATATGAACTTCACTTCCATTAATCCCAATGATCCATCCAATTACAAAACAAACATTGATACTAGCGCATTTGAAGAAGATTTTTGGGGTCCTTTAAATGAATGTTAACAACATTACTTCACTGAAAAGTTTTAAAGGTAAACTCAAATCACTCAACTCACAATCTCATCAATATCGGTCCATTTGAAAAACATTTTGAATAAGTAAATGGCTTCCTTCATACTTTAAATTTGGACTAAAGTCCTGGCTGTTCAGAAAGTTTATTCAGTCCTATTACTGAATGTCTATTCGAAATACAGGGCTGTTCTTCCTTTTCTTCTTATCGATAATAACATTTATTAATTTTTCATCAGCAGAATAAATCTTATAAACATACCCGTCTGTCTAAAATCACTGATACGAGTATAACTTCAAAGAATCGCAAAATAACATCACTTGGAAAGTGTTAAACAAAGAGATTAACTGAGTTATAGTTTATTAGTGTTCAGTCATAAGCTATCATGGACTATTAAAACATTTGCCTTCTTAGCCATATTAGACGTTATGTGGACAGAAGTAGACTCCAAACTCTAGATTACTCCCTCGTCCCTGTTTACCTATCACACCTGAACACACGATGGTGTAATACTTGCCTTATATGTCGGAATTCTCCGTCCAACGTTTCGACAGATCTATTCAAATTGCTATTTATTTGAATAAATTAGGTAACACAACGCCTATAGTTAAATTGGTGAACATTATTACCCTCATTTTAAAATTTTGCAAAAATTCACAAATTTATGTTTTGACCTTACTTTCTGCCATTTAACTTTTGACTTATGTTTCAGGAAAATCTCAAATCGATCCATTATTCACCAGATTCACTAATTTCCATCTTCATATACTTATTAAGACGCATTCTCTGATTATCCTCTAAATCTTAATTTCCTCGTCTTTAAACAAATTTCCGGTTAAAGTCTACGAATTTCTCCCCATTCTTCCTGAAACGCGTTGGCCAGTCCTGCAAACGTTTGTGTCGTACGTTGACGTTGATATACACGTCTATATCAACACAAGGTACATGTGACAAACATCTTTTGATTAAATTATTGCAGTTGTGTTGAATTTCACATGAACAAGTCAGAATTATGATGACCCCTATGCGATTTTTGAAAGGTTTCTTTCTTGAAGGGTTTATATTTATTATTAAAAGAAACAGCTTGTCTTTATTTTATTCTCTATGGCACATATTTCCCGAAAATTGTACGTATTGTAGATTTTTTAGACAGTTTACGGCCAACATTGCACTGAATGACTTGTATCTTACCACAGCGGACTGGACACAATTAGCAAACACATTTCCTGGTTGTACAATAATCTCCTTCACACTTAAGATAAAAAAAATTAATTGCCATCATGCTTTTTTAAAAATGGCAGACTGCCGCTTTTATATGCTGCTTGATCAGGTTCAAGAATACCTGTCTATCTTCATCAGTTTGAGATTGCTAGAAGGCATCTATTGATTCTTTCCATTTATATATTACCAGCATGAAGACTAGCCTGTGATTGTTCAATTAAACAATGTTTACGGAACATTAAAAGCATTCCTTCCATTTTCTTTATCAAATTACGACAAAATATTTTCATAAACCATCTGTGTAATTCTAAAAAATAACCGCAGTTAATAACAGACTGTCAGCAACTACGAATTTCTGCTTTGAGAAAAGGCACTAAAATGCTTTCTAAAATTTTCATTTTGTGACGTCTTTCAAAATCACAACTGCTGAAAACTTGATTAAATACCTGCTTTTGTAGCATCATGCACAGTTACATTATTTCATTACATGACATGTTCGCTACAATTGCACTGCATTGGAATCGGCAGTTTTGTAAGATTTATTTGATTATAGAAAGCTTGCGGGCATTTTGTTTCCTTTAGCAAAAGAGCTGTTTAATCCCCTCGAGTCTTTCTTTATTTTAAAGACACTCACAAAAAGGGAATGTTAGCCGATATCAGGATTTAGATAAATGGACTTAATGAATAACAGGTGGATTTAACACCCGATTGATTATAACTTGATGTGTCTGATACATTTACAATCTAAACCCATGTGTACAGTGAAGCGCTCATACTAACATTAATGGGTTTAGGAACAAGCAATTCTGAGCAAAGTTTATATACCGTTGAGTACCACTTAGATGGTTTAGAGATCAACAGAGCTAATATATGGATTGTTCAAGGACAGATTTATGTTTAATGCCTATTGTTTTCATCTGCTACATTTGCTTACGACGAACACTAATATCGGAATAACTATTCCCTGGGTTGTGTTTAATTTTTTCTAGTCTGAAATAGTAATCATGGGATTCAGTCGTTAAGTTTTCTGGATGATGTTTCATCTCACTTCGTGCGGAATAGAGAAGTCGGGCGAATACTCTTCCAAACTCATATATTGACAGGTGTAGTGACGATGTTGTATTGTTGTACTAATATTGGTTTCTTTGTTTTACGATTTGTTTTTAAGTCTTAGTATATGTTTTTAGTACAAAGTCAATATAGGACGACTTTGAACTGGGAGAAGAATAGGCGGGTGAACTATTCTTTAATCTTTACATAAACAATTAGGCTTAGTGGTTAAATAATACAATCTTATGAATATTATTATATATATTTCTTTAACCTTCACATAAACAAGTGTAGTGATTGAATAAGGAAATCCCAGGATTTTTATTGTATAATTATGCATTAATGTTGCTACAAACGTCGTCCAAGTATAATTATTTTGTTACTTAAGAAAACACTAATTGTTTAGAACTAACTGTTCTTCATATAACCTTAATTATCTAGAAAAATGAATTTATTCTGAAGCAGAAAATTCAAAGAAATTGGATCAAGTTTTTCTAGATTTAATACTCAAATCGGAAAGGTTTGAGACTTCCAAGCAATGTTTCTAAATTTTTACCGATGTACTGAAATTTGTATGTGTTGTAAAGAAAGAAATATTAGTAAATATGTTTTAATATTACAGACAAACAAGGACAACTAATACTGCACTTTTACCCGCGATAGCCCGCATTTCTGTTACAAATATAACCAGAACTTGTCAACCATGCGAAGGTTTTATTACCATTATTATCCTTAACTTCTACATGCCACATTCATAAGATAAGCCTGAAATGTGATGCTTCCAGCGTGTTAGACGTACAATCTGAATGAAGTGCGCAGAGCCTAAAACACAGAAAAATACACTGTTGACGAGACTTAAATGTATCCAGTCCGTTAACTTTCCAATTGCAGATTTCATTGACCCAGGTTTTTTCGATGTCATGAATTCATCTAAAAGGATTGACCTAATTCGTCCGCGATTCATTAATGCTTATAAAAATTGCTAATTTTGCTTAAATTCGATTGTCCTCGCTCAATTACGTCTATCATTTGAAACTATATTTCTATGAAAATGACGAACCGCAAATTGCCATTTTTTTACTGCCCATTTGTCCCATAGTTTAAAATAGGATTTGATTCGGACTTGGATTTTATTATCCCAAAAATGTTTGCATCTACACCCTGCTGTTTATAGAAATATTTAAAAAAAAAAGTATTCTCAACAGAAAAAAAGACAAACAAAACATCCATCATGAGCAGAATTTTAATGTATTAGATATGATGAGAAACGTAAAGTGTCTCCCGAGTACGTTGGTGATGGTTGAAAGAGCGCTCAAATATCGACGGGTAAAGATTATTAAGAAATATCACCTCACGAAATTGAATTTGGCACCCTGCATTGTAATTAGTACTTAGTTTACATTACTGTCTTTTAACATCGTGTATATTTATAACCCCAAAGCGGCTGTATTGTGAAATATATATATAGATAGACGTCTGTTTTCTAAAAAGAGTTTGTAACTTTTAAGGGGTTGGGTGTCACATTTTAACTGTGGGAGAATTCGGGTTTTATGAATTTTATTAATAGCTGATACAAATGTGACAGATTTGACGCATGTGTTAAAATGTATGATATAAAAGTATTTATAATACACGATATTTCGTCTGAAATACCATAATGGTTAAACTATTTTTGCGTGACATAAGGTATTTCTAAGTATAATTGTTACGTGGAGCCGTGTTAGTCTCTGACATTCAGGAAAGAAAATTAAATAATCCCATAAATATTATTCTACTAATAACCGTATTTAACAAAAAGATAGTTTCTTTCTTTACCTTTGTGCACCAGTAGATTTTCTTAATCATGGTATTACAGCTTTGCCATGTTTTGTCAGACATAGACACGACACAAAGGCTTACATCCTGGATTAAACAACATTGCAGGCGTATGAAAAATGTTTTGCCAGAAAAAAGGGTATATCAGTACAAAGTAGATCAAAATGTCTCTGACGATTCCTGTCTTAGTAGAGTTTACAACTCGGGACTTTATAAGGCCACATTAATTGGTTTTCCGTGAAAGAAACCTATCACAATTCTAGTTAAAGGACTTTAAATGGACCTTGACAACTTTCATTTGGCATTGTGTGGGAACGTATTCCAAACGCCTAAGTTTTTCACATAGTGCCGAATAACATAGATAAGTCGTATCGCTGGATTCTATACCATCTTGAATGCTCTTCCATACGTACCGAAGAACGCAATATTATTACTCTCAAAAGAAATGTCAGTGCACAAAATAATTCTTTGCAAATTATTTTGTCAATAACATTTTAAGTGTGACACACAGGAAAAAACTTTTAATAGCAGTTTTATCGTGTAACAATGGCAAATTGCTAAAGAAGACTTACAAGTGACGTCTGGCAGAGATAATAAAATGGAATAGCATGGCTTCTGGTTGATTTAAAGTAAAAAGGCTAGAAATCTCTACGGATTCCGTTAGCTATTTATAACAGGGCGTGTATTCAAGTGACAACTTAATGACACCCAATGACACCTTGGTGAAAGTTGATGATATGAGGACATATTATGACGTCAGTATAGATTACCCAAACCACATTATGTACGCCATATTATAACATTTAGGCCGCTGTAGACTATGTATTTTTCTTGGCTTCCTCTCAATTGGCGTTCAGCATACTATTGTGTTATCTCAAGTGTGTGGAATTGATGCGTTGATCCCATGATCAACATAGTACGGATCGAAAACAACGATGGAACTTTATCTTGATGAATGGAATTAAAAGAGTCAAGAAAGGGGTTTAAGAGACTTCTTCCTGTTTTCACTGCCAAGTCGTCACATGATACGTGATATGCCACCGAGTACAGCGTAAAACACGAATCACATAAACATACATCCACATCTATTTATGTCACATACTCAGGACATAAGTCAATAAATTATAATTAAGATACTTAACTCTCTGAAGTCTTGGACAAGATAAGAGTTCTATAGTCTATTAATGCTCTCTTTCGGTTCGGGCGTATTAGAATGATTGCCAGAATGGTATTGAGAGTAATTCGTCCAAAAATTTATTAAATTCCTAACTGCTATCTCGTCTCCCCTGTGACTTTACAAAGTGCAGTTGATTACATTCTCCTGGATGACCTGAATAAAATATCTGATCGTGAAATGTGTTCCTGTAAATTGCAGTGATTTCATCCATTTCAATCCAATTACCTGCTCCGCCAGAAACACAGTTTAATTAAGACTAATCTACAAGACATATGTAGAATCTTAGACTTTAATGGGATATATTTTAATGCCGTTAAAAGTAGATGATCTTAACTCATATTCAGGACTTTGAATGGATTGTTTTTATAAAGGGTAATTGCACTGGCACAGGGATATCGATTAATTAAAGGCGGAATAATCTCATGTTCTAGATAAATTCTCAGAGACAAGTTTCTAGATAGAACTGAATCTCGAGTTGTTCTGGATAACCTATAGGCGCATCTCGAGAAAAGGCAATATATGTAACATATACTATGAATATGTTTGTTTTGTACGTTCGCTAACGTTACGTTGTACGTGTCTTTGATATTTGAGGTCACCCGTATACATGTATGTTTGGCCCTGCTTTACAAAATACGATATCGAGTATAGAAATCAATTCGAATAAATATCGCAACCAATCGCGGTCCATTCAAGGTGGTCCATTTTCGTATGCATACTAAATTTTTTCATATCCATATATAATCTAATTTATGCAGGGTATTTAGTAACCAATATAATCCGATTAAGTATGCATACAAAATGCGAATAGGTATGGATATTAAATAATAAATATGAGTATTAAGTAATTTAATATGTATACAAAAAACTAGCCTGTGATTGGTTGTGAATATGTATGGATATAAACTCGCATTGACAAGGATAAATAATCTAAGCAGTATGCAATATTACAATTGATATGCATACCCAATATCGACTTTTGTCCAACCGGGCCAACCATAATGGCTCATTGAGACAACTAATCGATCAGACAGACTGGCTCCAGAAATCAGTTAACTTAGAAGTATTGCTTTACTACACATAGAACACACCTTAAGGTATTCTGACGATCTATGAGATCCACAACAATGTTACCAAATACAGGTACGTTGTTGCAACAGTATCAAGAGAGATAAAATGATAGTCAACTGATAAGTGAGCGAAATTTTGTTTATTCGCTTACTAATGATGACCAAAGCATAATACACGTTTTTTTTATATAAAATGTACGGTATATTACGGGATGATGACCTGTGGCGTTCACAGCTATATTCAAAATATATATTACTACAAAAACGGTCCGTCACCGAAGGTAATCAATAGTGTTATAGTTTCAAGTTTTATACAAATGGTTCTCTCTTTAGTCTGGGGAAAGGTACGAACCTTTTTTGCTACGGGGATACCTTCGGTATGCTCGATTCAACTGAGTCAATTTAATCGTACATGTATTTTATTGTAGAAGACAAGGCCAAACAACGTAGACATCTACCTTATAACGACTGAATACATTGGATTCAGTTGCAGATTTCATATTATACAGGCAGGACATATTAATCCTCCAAATTAATGCTGGACAAAAGTAGTAGTCCAAGCACCAACTGATGAGCAAACAGTACCATCCATATATACGGTCGATTGGTTCTTACTCCAATAGCATGCCAATTACAGTACACAAGAATGTTGAGAACGGAAACACAGACATGAATGTCGTAATGAAACCAATATGCTTTACAATCATTTTTTGTAAATCTATGTGAACGTTGATTAAATTTTAATTTCTATAATACAAAATAACTGCAATTGGTCTTGATAGTCTTTGGACAGAAGAACAATATTCACGCCCATGTTTGTTTGTTCGATTGGGGGGTTTATGCCGAACTTACGGCTGTGCCATTCATATGATGGCGTGTCAGCCAAATGGGTGAAGAAAGTTTCCCTCAATGACACTAAAAACAATGAAGAAAACACCCCATATTTACACGTTAAGAAACAGGACACCACAAACAACTCGGTTAGTACAAAGCCACAGGACAATTCATCCAACATAATACAGCATTAGTGTACTTGTAGTTGGGAATTTACAACAGACCGTTTATATACTTCAAGGTGATTTATTGTTTTCGACATCGGGAGACATCCCACGCATATCGAATCTCCCCCCAAGGTCAGCTGCTGTAATCCTTATGAATCTGTGTAGTCGATTAAGCAGGTAATGCGATTAGCATAGGGTCAAATGAAAACACGGTGATTAACATAAATATTAGATTGAAGCGATTAACCTATAAATAAAGTAATCCAGATCAGTATATTTTATCGCTCTCTTATTCTCTCACATACCTCATATTCTATGTTACTCAAAACTGATCTGTGGAACTACTGGCCTTAAATTTAACTCCACTTTGCAACGATGTTTGTCACACAGGAAATAGGGTTACTATGGGAACTAGAGGACTTACACTAATCCCCTCACGAATTAACCTAGAGCTTGTGTGGCATAAAGGTCTTCCGCACGGTCCAAAACATAGGATACCGAGCATTTAGCCACCGCACGCCATTTAAGCTAAATTAATTCTAATCCTGAACAAAACTTCTGCGGAAATCTTCCAAGTTG
Organism: Katharina tunicata; assembly: GCA_032466195.1. Taxonomy (NCBI): domain Eukaryota; kingdom Metazoa; phylum Mollusca; class Polyplacophora; order Chitonida; family Mopaliidae; genus Katharina; species Katharina tunicata. The sequence goes on along the minus strand of JAVFBZ010083546.1, from coordinate 11,085 downwards.
GGGAGCATTATTACTATTTATTGCCTTCATTTATTGTTTGACATCCGCTGTATTTATTCGTCCCAATTTTTTCTGACGATTATGTGCAGCATAAATCCAAACTGAATAGATATGTCGATAACCAAATCCTATTCAGCTTACTTCAATTCGCTGTTACTTCTCTTCTGGGGGCTTGAATGCAGAAATCTTGGCGGGATCATCAAGTTGATATATCTAAATGATTTTAAAACATTACAAAACAGGACAAAGGAAAGGAAACTGTTAACCGTTTCTCATACAAAGTAACTTGAAACCCATTTCTGTCGTGAAGGCAATCCGTTTGCTTCAGAATACTTTCCCAGATTGCATTGAATATATTCGCATAGATAAACTATGATTACATTATGGTGAGTCATTGCTTCAAAGTGTGTGACTCAATCGACTTGTTTGTCCTAAAATACAGATTTTCCCAGATTAATCTGATAATTTTCGGGATCACCCGTTTTTAGAATCGTACTAACATAGAAATAAACGGTACACGTTTGATGAAAGAAACTGTTTTAGCAGCAAGACAGTATTTTGAACTTGATTATGAAACATTCAAGTAAAAAGTTTTCCGTTACTGTTCGTTGAAATTTTTTTTAAATGCTTTGCACTAAACACAACCATCTCAGTGGAGTACATTTAATAGGGCCAGTTATATTGCTTATAGGTTGATATATATTTGGCGAATCATAGTTTGGCCTGACATTTGATTTAATATCAGTTATGACCTATTCCGGACGACTTTTTTTCTACAAACCCGTGTTATGTTCACTGCCGAAGGTTATCTGTAGAAACTCATGAACAAATAACATGTCTGGTATATGGTACTGGTATTTAGTGACCTGGGGCCGGTTGCTGAAAGCAGTTTTAAATTTAATCCTAGATTAGATGATGTTGGAGGCCTATTTCAAATACCGCTATTAGAGATTTAATCTGGTTTTAGCGGCTAATACAACTTTTAGCAACGAACTGTTTCCAAACCTTAAATTGAAATTCCACACGAAGGCTGTCCGACTAACAATCTACATCTACTATACCAATTCAAGAATACAAATTCACGATTAAATGATGTCAAAAATTTAAATCCAGCCGAAATACTGCCGTAGTAAAGCAGTGATTGACATTAGATATGACTGAGAAAGGAAGCAAACGTGTTCCTGGCTGAAGGCTCTAAAAATAGCATCTGATTAGTGATTGCTCCACACAATCTAAAATCCACAAGCATGCCAAGTTTGGTAAGGATAATCTACAACTATGTTGTGCTAAATATTGTTTGTCAGAATATAATTTAGAATTACCAATGAAAAATGATAAATCTATCGAACACAAAGCTCAAATTGTTGCCTTCAATACCGAAAAAAATAAGAGTAAATCGTGCTTTTCTGAAATAGCATGAGCAGTTAAATGTTATTGGAATAAGCCGACGTCATATGTGATATACTCTTGAACACGGCGTATACAAAGCACAAATTAATCATCCAATCCCCAATCAAACTAGAGATAATCGAGCACGAGTCTGTGGAAATTGTAGCGGTTTTCTGTAAACATACGTAATATAAAATAAAAGCTGTTCAATTTATTCGACATTCTCGCCACGATCATTTTCAGTTTCTTTGAACCTTCTAATAGCTACTGAGCTAATAACAGGTATTGACGCAAGATAACATAATTCGAAGAGAGAATTAAAATAATTGTCTTCTGAAAATCCTGATTGAAGCTATTAAATGTAGACTGGTTTTACTGACAACTGGTCAACCAAACTTGAAGACTTGTTCCCAATGAATATATTTATCTAGTATAGCGGAAAGAGTGGTTCAACAGAGAAATGCTTCTCTGACGGGGTTGAATAAATTGATTCCTGTGTAATACGTACAATGTATGTTATTCCACAACTGTTCTCAAAAGATTGTAAAATAGACAAATTTATGGATAGTTTGTGTAATAACCTGAAGCATCCCTTATAAATACCAGGCCTTTGTAACTTTCTGTTTTACTTTTAAAATAAAACGTGCCGTATATGTAATATTCTTAGCCATGTTTGAAAACAATGAAATTAAAACATATTTGTTATTTGTCACTTTGGTACAAATTAGCACCGTCGAAAGCCAAAGGGCATACCGACAAGAAAAGTGTATTTGTCATCAATTGTTTATCCCAAATAGCTAATTAACCTCTAGGCTTATAGACGTGTATATTACTGTTATATTTTTGAAACCTTTTGGATACATCTCAAACCTAATTGGTGCAATGAAAATTGTTTGTAAAGTTGATTGGTCTTTGGGTGAAGTCATTCCGCTTGAGCAATTTAGTAACAAACAGTACGACGAAATGCCACAGCGAGTAATCAAACTATGACATAGATACATATATGTAGCATTAACATACAGAGATGAAGGGATTGTCAAAGACACAAAACGAGAGAAGACTGTATCTGTGTCAAATTCTACAGAAACATCAGCGGATTTAAATGAAGAAATAATGTCTTGTCACAAAAGAGAATGACTGTATGCTTTAGGCCTAAGCTGCATAATTACACTCTGAAATAATATCTCAATAAATCTGCGACTGAATCCCGGGTCCATTGTCCAGGGTAGAAACTGTAAACAGAATTCAGTAGGAACAGTTACCGTTCTCCGAATTTCCGCCTGAGTAAAGGATAGAAGCAACAGATGATGAAATCAAAGGTGATATTTCATAATGTGTAGACTTAGTGGTTCTTGCAACATGCGATTCGTGTTCATCCATATATTGTCAGCTTGGTTAAAAAGGGATGTTCAGAATTTCATTACACTTATAATGATCGCTTAACAAGGCAAATGAATTGTCGTAAATATAATAGACGCAGTACAATTAAATCAATCTGCTGTAAAATCTGACCATCTGATTAAGGTCATCTATATACCACTGAAGGTATCACTTAAACTATTTGAACAGCTCCATTCCTGTCTCCATGCTTACCCAGTTAACCTACGCTGTCTCAGAGACAATTATTGGTACCTCACTACTGTTAATCGGACATATATTAATACATTAAAGTTAATGTTGTGATTTTTTCTTGGAAGATGTACAGTTTTTACTACATACAGCGTCTTTGTATGTTGAACATTGTATGCCAAACTAGCTTATCTTATTTATTTTTGAGAAATTTTTCCTTCCACAGCTTCTGTGATTTAAAAGACTGCTTTTTATTTTAATAAACACGTTTTCATTGATCAGCACACACACAGACATACAAATCCACTTTGCTTGGGCAATCTGAAACATGATTTGATCAAATCGTATTTCATACCTGAGTGAATCAATAGTTTTCATCCAAAAATCTTAATGGGTGGCGTTAGACAGGTTTGACTAAAACTGATCAAACAGAAGTTAAAAGCTGCAATCTGGCAAAAGAAACCACATGCTGCCAATAAAGTATAATTATCTTAGGCATAAACGGGAAGTCTGCAGAATCGAGTAATGAGTTTCCTTATGTAATGTTTTTTTTTTTTTGGCTCCGTTGAAAAAGTTAATGACTACGCATTCCATGTCATAAAACTGGAAAAAGTATCCAAACGGCTAGGAAATCACGAAATAAATAAGAAATTGTAAAAAAAAAAAGCAACCTGTGTCAATTTACAAAAGACTCTGCCGATTAATTTGAGAAATGGAAAAAAAAACGGAAATTTACTCTCAGTTGTGGTGTATAAATAATCTTAAAGCAGAATGGGTAAGTACATTTTATAAATGTAGAGAAAGAAAATGTATTTAGTGATGCATATATAATAGTTCTTCAACTTTGAGCCAAGTAAAGGGTCAAAGATAGACAGTACGTGTATTCCTTTTGTATTCAAATACGACCAGCCCAGCACCCGGTTTGCTTGTCTTCCTATTCAGGAATATCAAAACCCCGTATACCTAAAATGCCTTACTTCTCCTGTTGAGATTCATTATAGATTCAATAGCCTATTAAGGACATATTGGTTAAGAACTTCGGTGTGGGATACCTCACAATTGTCGTTATGAATAGATGCGTTATTTCCTTGGTCTAAATTATGCTCTTTTCAGATTGTATATATATATCGATACTCTATGTGATTACTCTTGACAAAATGTATATATTTTAAAATGTAATTAAATATCTATGTGAGCTACATATTAGACATATATCTTCTTCACCATTTAAAATCTATCCAAAAGCCTTTTTCTGGGAATTTATCTAGAACATGAGATGATGTATTGGTTTAAATTAGTCGATATCCCTGTGCCAGTGTGATTACTCATAACGAAAATGTATAATAGTTCTGCCTAGTTTTTGCGAAACGGAATTCCATCAAATGCAAAGAGTACATGTATTTGTTCTCTTTTATCAAAACTTTTCTCTACAAAGAAAATCAGTAATTCAGAACGAATATGTTATTGTTGTCTTCCTCAAGTTATCTGACAATGCCGTCCGTACATCATTAGTTCCATCGTTATACGTAACAAGTACTTATTTTCGCCGAGTGTCACGTAATAGCGTACTCGGTGATACAAACACCCATATTAGCAGAAACATACTAGTATTTAAATTGATTTTGGACTTGATATTGATCGGTTAGTGTGTGGCAGTCCTTTGAATCCATCTTTTGTCTTTTCTAAGAGTCAAAGACAGTTATTGTCAAGTTTTGGGGTTGAGATCAGTGTAATATGGCTAATGAATAGTGAGTAGCTATATTTAGTCAGAAGCGATTCACAAGACGTCACACTTTCTTTTCGGTTTGCTGTTAATGGTAATCTTCTGTGTTCAGAACAAGTACCACAGTTAATCATAGTGTTTGTTTTGGAATGCACGTTGGATTCAACATTTTCTTTGATGTGGTCTGACGGTTTGTAACTGCAGTGGAAAGATATCGTGTGTCTTTGGTGCTGTTGTGGTCTCGAAAGTGTACGTAAGTTATGCTGTCGAAACCTCTCAAGAGTAGATCCTAGTTTTCTTCTTATCTTATCACAACTAATGAATTTCCAGCTGTACTGTTGTTCTCACATATATCCGCACCTTTCAACGAGGGCATCAATTTAATATATCTAAAGGATTTTAGAACATAACAAAACAGGACAAAGGAGGGGAAATTGTTAATCGATTCTCACAAAAAGTAACATGAAACCCAATTCTGCCATGAAGGCAATCCGTTCGCTTCAGAATGTAGTCCTAGATAGCATTACATTCGCATACATAAACTATATAATATTAGTTCTGGTCAAACGTGCAGTCAACCACCAACATTAGTTCAAGGGTTTGTCATTGTTTCTTTTACACCTATACCCAGAGCAATGGGCAAACCTACGCCTATATGCGAAGTGGTGTACTATAATAGGTTAACCAACGAGAGCCAGTGTATTACGAAATATATGAGTCGAGTCTGTAAGCTTTAAAAAAAATCAAACAAAAAGGCGCACTATAACTAAAAGAGTGATATTCGTTGTTATTTAAGGATTTGAGTTGACCATATTATATTTACATTAAACAATTTTTTGCACTTATGGAGTGGTTTCGTCGGAGATCTATACATTTTGGAGTGCCTGGTATAGATACTTTTCACACAACGCATTTAAGCACTTTTGGAGTGATTTTTGTAAAGAAATCTATGCATTTTTGAGTCAGCGGTATGGATACACATTATTGTCAACGTGTACCTCGCAATATCATACAATTTATTTATTTTTTTTACTTATGTTTAGCGTCGTGCTAAATAGTATTTCGCTTTGGTGATGAAATTGCGTTGTAGGTGTGTTGTGGAAGACAAGTAAGAAAGTTCTTTAAAAAAAACACCCACAATATATGCAGTTACCGAAAATTTCCTTTATACAACTGAGGTACACAGGGGTTTTCCAATCTTTTCTGGGTATTATTTAATAAGAATATCATGGGAATATTTGTGCAGTTTTTATTGGAGTATAATTGCTATGCTATAATTCTGTTTTGAAAAAACTGTAATAACTGTCACATGGGAGGGGAAAGACCAGACGAGGAAACGTATGACGCCAGCTTTAAGATTGGCTTGACTTAAATATTTTGTCGTTCATAAGGATCTGAGTCATAAATTCAGCCAATCAGATCACATCATTCAGTGTGGATTAAACAAAAATTAAATTATTTATATTTCATCAATCAACTGTTTCTAAACACAAAACCGAAAGACTTACAGTTGCCCTTTGAATTATTTCAGTAGGTCTAATCATGTAGATACTGGGAACATTTGGCTTAAGCGAGTTGAAATCAAAAACGCGTTTTGTGAGAATACAATGTATGCCTCCATTTTTTAATGCCTTTTTTACTTTCTCTCCCAGAAAAAAAAAAACCAAAATAGCATACAGAGGACTGGAGGTCTACATTCGTTAGGCACTAAAAGTCGAAATCACGATGCAACACCAATCGTATACATGTTTTATTTCATTGCACGACCATGTTATACGTCCAGCCTCTTTGCTGATTGTCCTTATAAGGCAAGATTGATGTTCTATTATCGCTGACCGCTGAAATGGCTAATTCCAAGTATCAATTCAGTTGTAGCTTCAGCTGCATGGCATGTAACGATAAGGTCGTGGATATATCCAGATCGTCACTAACCCTACTGGAGAGGAAATCGTTCTATTATTGATCCACTTCATCCATCAGGTCCACAATGCAGCCAAAAATATCTTATTTGTGACTGTCTAGAGAAAGAATGTGGATCTTAACGGATTCGGACATCTTTTATGCTTATAAACATCAGCGCTATTGACCAGTGGCCGCATTATTGCTGTCAAGTTTAAGTGTTGTCTTGGCCGCTTCTGACCATTTCCAATAGCTTTTCTACTAAGTCAGGATAGTCAATTAAGATCAAATAAAATCTCTAATTCAACAAGCATGGTGACATAAATGTGGCAAATAATTTGAACGAAATCGTCCAAGTTAGCTGACGTTTGATAAGTCATGCCGATTAACATATCATTGGCTAAAGTCGGAGGCTTAGCGGAATAATCAATCAAAG
>JAVFBZ010083352.1:4749-26211 GCA_032466195.1 Katharina tunicata | reverse complement strand
CTTTTGTTAAAAAGTAACAAAGATACAGTCCGGAAAAGCTTACCGGAAAAACGGACACACAGACATATTGAAATAAAAATTAAAACCTATTTGCCCCCCCCCCCCCCTCTCTTACTAGAGGGGGGGCATAACTACTGAAGAAAAACACACCCAAATCTCAAGGAGCATGACCAGGTAAGAAACCTGGTAGAATTTTGTGAACAGGAACATAGAATAAAGTGAAGATTTGTCCTTACCTTACAAGATGCAGTTAAGTCTCTGAGTTTACTCTTCACCAGAAACTCGGCTGTGATATCTCGTGGAGGTTTTACATCTGACGCTTCACGCCACTGCTTATTTAACTCTGTAACTTTATCTTTCAGGTTTATCATCTATAATATAACAGAAAATCCAACAGAGATTTCAGGTTTATCATCTATAATATAACAGAAAATCCAACAGAGATTTAGTAGACATTTTCGTATACAAGGGAATTTAATCTATATGACCACAATAAACCTATTGCATAGTGATTGAAACTCATAGTTTTAATCACAACCACAAAGACTAGAGTTTTGTTTGTTTGATTGGAGTTTTACGCTGTATTGTATGACGGTGTGCCAGCCTAATGGGTGATGGATACCAACCTTAACAATGCTCACAAATAAACAAAACACCACAATACATTCACAGGACGAAAAACAGGACACCACAACAAATCAGTTAGATAATGCTCCTTAGATCAGAGAGCACCAGGACAAAGGAGTCTCCTGGCCAACTACCCACTGGAGACCCGGGGGCAGTATCACAAAGCCTTCACAAATTTACGCAAACGCAGTTACTAGGACGTCTAGTCACAGTCACATTGAGTTGTCATGACAACCAGACAACTGCAGGTTTGAAACGTTGCAATGCCTTTGTGGAACAGTCTACTGAGCACTTAGAAGTAGGTCAGATAGAATTTCTTTATCAGCCATACTTACATGTACTTTATTCTCAAGAAAATCATGCAACCATACAACCCTAAATCAACCATACAACCCTAAATCAAGCAAAATCCATATGTCTTGGGGAGGAAGTTTGAAAACGATGTATGTACCTTATCTAGGATTTGGATAAAATGTGTGACCTATTACCCTGTGTTTGTTACAAATGATACTGTTCATTCAGGGAGTGAGTATACTGCTACATGTATGTATGTATGTATGTATGTACAAACAAATCATAAATAAATATAATCACCTGGTTTTGATTTTTCTTTAATTTATCCTGCAGAGACATTATATTTCTCTGGTGTTCACACTGCTTTTCTTTCACGTGTTTCTCTTGTAGTCTAAACAACAACAAAAAGAAGAAAATAACATAAATAAAGTTACCATTGCTAAGTTTTATATTTGTTATCAAAACACAATATCATGACTTTTCCATACAGTACAGACAAAAACTATATCCCAGGGGCTGTGGTCCCATAGCAATTTTCTCAACTACTAAGTAAATGTGAAAAATGAAAGAACTTGATTTATTGTTTGATGTTTGTGTTCTGATGTCACCAGCAGGACTACATGTACATGTATATGTGCCAATTACAGATGATGGACCACTTAAGCTATTTTTATACAGGATACCTCGGAAAGCATTTCAATATACAAACGGGTCAACAAGTCAAGTCATGTCTGATAAGGTAACCACTCTTAAAGATAGGGAAGAAGTAACTCGTGTCCTTTAGCAGAAATCTAAATCCGCATGAACTTTCCGATTCATGGTTTGTTACAAATAAATAGCTTTGACTCACTTGATAACAGCTTCTAATGCCTGCCCTAAAGCCACAGGTTTTCCTCCTATAAAATTAAAATCCATCTGATGAGAGAGGTATGATGTAGCTTCAAGTAGACGATTAAATTCTCGCTCAACCATCTCGTCCTTTTCTTTAGGGACCTGAAAATGGAAAAAAGCAGTATAATAAAGAACAACAGGTATGCAAAATTAGTTCAGATAAAGTCAGACACAATGTTAGTTTACTCATCATTTCATAGAAACAAAATGAAAAAAAAAAGGGTTTATATTCAGTATTTTTGTTTTCATGATCGTTGTACAAATTTCACCCAAGTGACTCTTTACTAGTGACAAAGAGAGTCAATGCTGGCCGAAGTACGAAGATAAACACTCAACATAGTACGCCTTTTAGTATTAGATTAATCATGGCTATAATCATGTAAATAGTAATCAAACAAACCAGTGCCCCACATTTAAAGTTTCTAAATTGACCAACAGATAGATTGTTTGTTTGTTTGATTGGTGTTTAACGTCGTACTTAAAGGTATTTCATTTATATGACGACGGATCCTTCACTACTTATTCTAATCTACTCAATACGGCGGAAAACCGAGAGGAAACCTCGTAAAAACCGCCCCCGCGATTGCCAAAGTCACCTCGTGTGACTCCCTCATATACCTCAGGTCCACTGGGAGACTTGAACCCGTGCGGTACATCAAAGGAGGATCGGCAGTCAGATGCGCTAACCACTGAGCCACGGCGCGGGCCCAAGACAGATAGATAAAGATTGTGATGAAGAGAACATTTTGAAGAATACATGGATGGGATAATTAACTTACTGTAGTACTGAGAGTTCCACCATTGCTCTCATATAGTGGACATTTCTGTTTGATTTTGTGAAGTTCCATATTGACTTGTTTACTTAGCACTGTGATTGGATTTCCACCTGATACAGGAAATTAAATTAAAAAACACAAAATTTTAAAATGTCTGTCCTGAGTAGGATGGAGTAATTTGTTGAAATTATTATAAACGCTTCTTCAAAAAAAAAAAAATTCTTAGGCTGAATAAACATGGAAACACAAAAAAAACCAGACAGGGCTGGCTGTCTGCCTGTCCTATACAAGCAAAATATATGACAACCAACCAAACAATGTAGCAATGCCATCAGATAATACAAGCAAGTAGCCACAGTGGTTTTCTGGACAATCCCCTAACAAAGGCCATTCAATTGGCTTAAAACTGTTGTTTTCAACAAAATTTTGACAATAGAAACTCGTAGGTTGGTTACTTCATGATAACTTATGATGAGAAATTTGCATTCCTCCACATTAAATTGTTCAACTTGGCGCTGAAATTGTTTGTTAAACCACCTTTTTTTTACCATTTAATTAGGCAGATGTTGTTCAGTTCAAACTTTTCTTCTTACTTCGAAAAATTCTCTAGGACTACGTGCTATTATTTCAGAATAAATCTGACATTAAGTTCATTCTTAAAGACAACTATCAACTATTGCCCAGGCCTACCAAGCCGTGTGGTGCATGAAAAGTGTTAGGTCTGTTGGAAAAATGTTATTCCAGTGCTAAGTATGACAGCATGAATGTAAGCTTGAAACATACTGCCCTTTAGGTATTTTACTACATGGCCAGCAAGATTACATAAAGGGAAAATTTTTATTTTAACCTCTGATGATATTAGATGTGTTATTGGCGGCTAGCCTCACCTAGACCTGTGACTACCATAGCTCCAAGATCAGCCACATAATTCCCCTTCCGGAAGGTGGCCACTCTACCCCCCACACGATCCTATGTGAAATCAAGAAGCAATCACATTGATAATATAAGTTTACAACTATATATTAATTTCTATTTTATTTAATAAAACGTTTAAGATACAACATTAAAAAATCATGAAAGAGATGAGAAATGAAACAAATAATACAAATTTATGATGAACTGGCAAAGCCTCTATACATCTGATCAAAATAGCCTTAAAATGGTTTGGCAGTGTTGGATATCTTGAAAATATTGACACAAAAACCAGGTACGCTTCTACCAATATTAAAAGATTAATCGATGGACTATTTTCATGTCATGACACATGCAGTACTGTCAAAGGGGGGCCACTCTGTAACTCACCCTGGCTTCCAATATCACCACATCCATTCCAAATGCCATGAGTTGTTTCGCTGCAGTGAGGCCAGCTATTCCAGCACCAATAATAATTACACGCCCGTGCTTCTTAGCTAAATGTAGCAATGAGAACATATTTGATTTTATTTGAATTTATTTCAACACAAAATCGACGCAGAAGACAATATCCACATGACAGATAATGTTATATTCTATAAAACAACAACAAACATTTAGATTGTTTGTTTGTTTGATTGGTGTTTAACGTCGTACTCAAAGGTATTTCATTTATATGACGACAGATTCTCAACTTCTTAATCTGCTCTACTCATTACGGCGGAAAACCGTGAGGAAACCTCATAAAAACCGCCCCTGCAATTGCCGAAGTCACCTCGTGTGACTCCCTCATATACCTCAGGTCCACTGGGAGGCTTGAACCCGTGCGGTACATCAAAGGAGAATCTGCAGTCAGACGCGCTACGCCACTGAGCCACGGCGCGGGCCCCAAAACATTTAGAGGTCATAAAAATAAAATATATTGACATAATAAAGAACATTAGTAAGATTATTAGTTAACATCATACTTAAAGAGGCTTAAAAGACTTAAAGTGGATTTCACCTCTACTGGAACTTTAAATTGCTGCTGGATGGCAGAAAACTGAGATGTAACCATGTAAAAGCTACCCAGCCATCTCGCAGTTATTTATATAGCTAATGTCAAGTTTCCAGTACGAAGATAATTCACTAAGTTTTTTTTTTGCACAATTTATTTAGAGAAAAGGGTCCAGCCAGACCGTTAGTCTTCTTATCTGAATCTCATACCTGGTAATGGTATTAATCTTTTATAAACACCAAAGTTGATATAACCGAATCTCTCCAGGAAAGCATGTACTCTCATAACCAATGGCCCATCACCTGAACAAACAAAAATTTGTTTATTAATAAGTGAAAATGCAATCTAATTAAAACATGTACCATTTAAATATAAAACTTCTATTACTCAATTTTTTCTTCTTCAAGTCTTCAAAACTGTTTATTGTTTAGTCTTAATGATTCTGAGGTCGGGCAGTATTACATACGTCACATTGTGGCACTAAAATGATGCATGATGCTAAATGGGTGAAGTAAACCATCAAACAAAGGTCTTCAGCAAAAATATCCCATATGTTTGGTAGTTGGTACTTTCCAATGTTTACATTTAAAACACTAATAAATTCTATATCTCATTATAATTCCATTCACTGTTCTGACATAATCACATTTGATGCCAAACAAAAACAAACCCATACTGTTAAAAGGTGGTTCCACTTGTGGTAGTGCATTCTCAAGAGTTAGCTGCTGCTTAGGGTTTTCTAACCATAGCTGAAGCTGTGAGGAAGAACAAATAAAATACTTATTGTCAACAAACAAAAATTCCCCTTTGTCTTTTGAACAAACTGAATGTTAAAAGTTTACAATCAACATTAATTTAACATAAATACTCCGCAAAATATTTGAAAATTTTGACTAAATAAGATTATCTGCACGGTGCTGGGCCTTACTCAACAATATGGCAGTTTGTGCCTCATTTACAGCAGAGAAAGGCCAAGGCAGTAATGCTATCCATACATTCTCAAGAAGGAAAAGGCTCAAATTGTACTGGCGTTTCATTTCCAGTTTCATAAGTCCCTTAAGGCACATTCACACAGTGAGATCTGAAGTACAAAATTTAGGGGATTCCCCTCATTTACAGTGCTTTGATTGGTAAATATTTGTTCTGAAAATTTTCGACCAATCCAACGGCTGCTTATATAGGGAATCCCTTAAGTCGTTACTACAAATCGCATCATGTGACTTCATCTTAAGTCAATGTCAATATGTCAATGAATAAAGCTAGATTTTCTGGGAATATGTGAATATGGCAAATACAGAGTATCTAAAATATTTATTATGTGCATGTCACTGAAGACTTATACCATGAGGATAACTGGAATGAATTGCAATTTAAAAAATGTTACTTACAAATCTGTTTCTGATATAAAGGAATACTTTTTGTGCTTGGGGTGGTCCTGAGAGAATATCAGGGAAACAAGAGGCTTCCTGGGAGGTCATCTTATCAAAGGGCAGACGACTCTGAAATGCTGCCCCTTCCAAACCTGTAATGCACAAAATATGGATAAATAGAAACTTACAATATACAATGATGGTAACAGCGTTAACAACTTGACATTCAACGATTAAAATATCATGATCAATTCACAACATAATTTATCCTCAAAATTGCATGGTCATGGTGCTACAATATTTTTACTGAAAGAGCAAAGTTCAAAACTATCATTTTTTGTTTGTAAATAACATTGAACTATAAAAAGAAAACAAAAAAAGATCCAAAGGTATATATATACTTTAGTTTATCTCTTCTCAGAAGAATCTGTGATAATTATTTCCATTAATATATAACTGACCCATGTGTACATTAGAGTCATCATTTTCACTATCTTCCTCAGGTTCAGGCTCTGGTGGGCGTGGTCTCTCTGGAATGATTGATGGCTTATCTTTTTTGTCACCGTCTGAGTAATATTCCTCATCAGAGAGATGAGCCAGCTGTTCATCTGTTTCCCTGTACTCTACTTTCTGAAAAAAATTCCAGCAATGATAAACATTCAAGTTCAACAATTCATTTTCAGAAAATTGATCTTAGTGATTTGCAGTTATGATAAAACAAGTCATAATCAATCACACTGGTAGTATAGAAGACATCTTAGAAATGTAGACGGTTTAATAGAGAAAAGAGTGAGCCAACAAAAAACATTTATCCAGTAGCTGGCGTTAATGAAACATATCATAGCAAAAGCCACCTGAAAATACCCTTCTAAAACATTTTGAATTTAAATAACTACGGTTGACAAACTGAAGTGTTTATATTAACAGCTGATTAACCTGGGGATGCCTTCTAAGTTCAATAATAGTCACTAGTGCTGCAAAGCAGGACAAGTCATGAAAGTTATTTTTACCAAACACAGTTACTTTTTGAACATTAATAGTTCAAATTGACATAATAACATAAACGAGAATAAAACAACAATAATGATAATGAAAGTGTCAGAATTTAGATAGTGTTTGATGGCGTTGATGTTGTTGTTGTTGCTTTAACATTAATCAACATCAGCGACTCATCAGTGTTCATCTTAAGTTGTACGACATTGGCTGCACAGGTCCATTTAATCAATAAACAAATGTTACACCTCAAAGACAACTTCCCCAAAATACCCACTCTAGCTTTTTTCCGCCGGCTGGTGCGACGTCCGTCTGTTTGACTGTCGCCACTTTCATTGTCCTCCGTCGGGCTGGATCTTTTTCTATCTTCTCCAGAGTCAGCATCTTTCTTTTCCAATTTTTGAGACATTAAAGTCGAGACTGACATCCCTTTCGGGTTACCAGTCGGTGTAGACATTATTCTGAGATAATTTGACAAATTTACTCAAGTGATGAGTACAAGTTGAAGAAAACACCAGCTCACGTTGTGTTATTAGCTGTCTATTTTTGTGTACGGGCAGCTGCTCCGACGACTAGCGTGCCCTCAATCGTTCTTTGTCGCGAATCTCCGGAGGTGCTGTCGGGTATTTCCGTTAAACTGTCTGTGTGGTAAATCATTATTTTCATACGGAAATAAAATAACACATTACACAAATATTAATGTTGATTTTTTTTAGTTTATATTCAATGCGTTGAAAGCATAGTTTATAATCAATACGTAGAAAGTCAAGAATAAGAGGTAATAAGGCTACTATAAAATGTATACCGTACGGTTATTTCCTAATATTGACCGTATTGTTTATAGTAGGCCTATAGGCCTATATATTATGTAGGCCCTAATAGTAATTATATCATCCTTTGGGTTCGCTTATTATTCGATCTTCAGAATATCTAGCTGGCTATTCGTACTTTATTAGAGTTTATCGAGCCCTAGTCAAACTTTATAAATTATCAATGCACAAATGTATATTTATTATACCGCTCGTTACGATTTGATTTTAAATTTAAGCACAGTTGATTCACGGGCTGGTATGGAACTAGAAGTTATTGATCCATTTGCTTCATTTAGAGAACTCAGGAAACATTCTATCAGGATTGGAATAAAAATAGAATAAATTGCCACTAAATCTCCTTTAAAAAGTAGTTCTTTTCCCTATTTAAATCTTAAACAAGTTAACGTCTTTTAGGATATGTTTGTCGATGTAGCAGCAATATAAGTTGTAGATATTTTTGGTTAAAATGTCTTTGTTATTTGTAAATGCCTACAATATGTTGTGTTAATAATTTTACAAAGTAAATGATACAACGTATACAAGCTGCCTAATGTTTTGTTTTCCACTAAAAGCGCTTTATACTGTCATTGTTCTAATGTGCAGGTTTTTTTTTTAAATTTATGTTTATAATATTTTATTTCATTTTTCATACATATATATTTTCATGCATGCAGGAGGAAATTGAATTGAACTCAACTGAAATTAGTCAAGGTCTAACGCCTCGGGATCGGCGGCAACTATTGTTTTTATAATTTATTTACTTTTTTATGCGAGATATAGGGGCCTCGTACTTTTCTTTATATTTCTGATATAACGGACAGAGGCTCGCTGACAATATGGCCAATCACCTAAAGCTTAGCAAGGTTTGATTATACACGAGCTAAAAAAGATATATTTAAGTTTATATAACTGTTGTTGGTTTGTGTTTAATGTAGAATTACAGCTGTCTTATTTGTTTTACAGCTGATGGAATGGTGTGCATACAGGTTACATTATATATATAGACTTTTCATTAAAATGATGGGTGATTAATTAATTGGTGCTTTACGCGGTGCTCCGTAAAAAGACTGTTTCACTATAGTGACTGCGGTGTATATATGCCTAATTCAACAGTAATTAGCCACGCTAACACAACTAAAAAATATGATCCACGTTAAATCGCAATGTTGAAGATTATTTTCCTCCATACTGCACGCTTAATAAAGACAGCTTGTCAAATAGTGGCAGAAGTATCTCTCCTATGATATATATTTTTTTTTTACATTTTATCGAACAAAATGTAAAAAATTATTAAATATCATAGGAGAGTTACTTCTGGCACTACTTGTCAAAGAGAAATTAGAAAATTATTACGGACCTCGATCATCTGTACCGGTAATCTATAAAACAGATTGTGAGCAGAATATATTAAATAAGTTGTTTCCTATAGCACGTGCATGACCGGTAGACGACATCCTTAAATTGTAATTTTTAGTTACCTATTTTGTTATACTGTTTTGTTTATAGAACTTGAGTTGGATTTCTTTATTTTCCACCAAGGGGAAAACTCTGAAGTTTCTTTTTTTTTCTCCCCTAGGTCAAAACCATTCCACCCTGGTGCCACGGAAACTCCGGAGTTTTTTTCTATTTTTTCCCTAGATGAAAACCTTTCCACCCAGGTGATAACTCCGAAATTTCACTTTTGTAAGTTCTCACCTAAGTGAAAACTCTCAAGTTCCTATTTTTGAGTATAGGTTTTGATTTTTTTAGTTATAACCACGTGAGTGTTGCCTAGTAGCTGCTTCTTCCCGCTGAGTTCAATCAAACTGCATGCATGGAGAGAGAACTGTTTGTGATGTAGGCCTAAGTCTACCTAAAAAACACATTTGAAGGTCTTAATGTAGTTTCGCTGGCGAATTGATATATGTCAACAGTTTTCTACTACACGTAGGCCTATAGGCCCTGCATGAACCATCGGGTTTAGCGAGAGAGAACCAATTATACGAGACAACAATCACGTGAAAATAGCCGCAGTTACACGTACAGGCATCGAAAAGGTGAACTAAACTGAGCCGGTTCTGGTCCGCATCAGAGCTGGCTTTTATTAGTTCGCCAATTAATGACGGTTTGCGGTTACACGGCACTTTTGACAACCCTGCATGTCAGCAAGCGTCGCGGCAAGCGGCTATATATGTATTATACACAATGGAAAAACGTCACGGCGCATTCCAAGTATGAACGTCACGTCATTCCAAGAACGCCACCTGTAGGTGAACTAAACTGATGCGGATTATTATCCGCGGTTACATTGGCATCGAAAGGGTGAACTAAACTGAGCCGGCTCTGATCCGCATGCATCAAAGCTGGCCTTTTTTAGCTCGCCAATTAATTACGGTTTGCGGTTGGTTTATACACGGCACTTTTGATAGCCCTGCCAGCTAGCGTCCCGGGAATTCATCTTATATAATTGGCACACTGCATGCCAGCTAGCTTTTGCTTGAGCAAACAAGTACACAATGGAAAAAAACGTCACGGCATTCCAAAAACGCCACCTGCACGTGAACTAAACTGATGCGGATTATCGTTTAGGTCTAAAAGGCGGACTATAATCCGGATCAGATTTAGCCCACCTTTTTCTGCCCGTGTAAACGCAAACCCAAATCAGGGGCCACTTTCACAAAATGTCGTACGAAACAAATATAACTTACGATACCGGGTATATAATTATACGTTTGAGATGTAGCCTAGCCTAAATGTAGAGATCGAAATAAAATTTTGCTTGGTAGGTAAAACATAATACTATGTGATAAGAGGCCTTAATAGCTCATGACTAATTTGCTCGCCATAAAAATGCAGGGTTGTGACACGTCCGCGATTAAAAATAAACCTTTTCATCTAAGGCTGGCCGGCGCATATAAAAGTAGGCGTGGCAGCTGACAGCGCAACAAACTTACTCTGAAGTTGAAGCACGATGGCGGAAATCACAAAAGTAGAGGACGAATTTGAAGTTAAGAAAGACAAATCTGACGAGAACGAGAAAAACGAATCTGTCACTTTTAATGCACCAGAATGCCTTGTCGAAAAAGTGGTGGTGTATCAAGATAGGGCTGAAGTTTGCAGGATTATTGAAGCCAATTTAAAGAAAGGTGAAAATGAAGTGATCGTCAAACAGCTTTCTCAGTGGGTGGACCAAGATTCAATCAGGTACGCAGGCTTAAACCTTGAATTTGTGTGGTATCGATTTGAGAAATCGTATTGCCTGATGTATAATTCTCTTTATATCTGCTTTATCTTTATTTCTGCTATTATGAATTGTTTAAGATTTTATACCAAAATATATGTTGTTGTTGTTTGAAATAGGAGATGCAAACATGACCCACTTATTTGCAGGTCAGTTGACTCTTGAATGGTTTGGATTCAGCGTCGCCCTGCAGGACTAGTGTCAGAAGCAGGAGTTATTTTTAGAATTCCTGGTCAGAAGTAGGCCTAATCTCTTCGAATGATATTTAATAATTTTTGATATTTATAGTAGGCTATGGACAGTGAATTAATTAGCATTGCAGGGGCCGGTTGCTCAAAGCAGTGTTAACCGCTAATACCAGATTAAATCACTAATCACGGTATTATAGAAGGCCTTCAACATGGTGTGACGTCCTCTAAACTAGGATTAAATTTAATACTGCTTTGAGCAACCGGCTCCTGGTAAGTAGCTGATAACCCCAACGAACGGGATTCAGTGTGTAGTATTTTAAAAAACAAGAAAAAAAAGAAGACCCTTGCAAATAGATAAACACTCAGGACCACTGTCTAGCTGTTGAGAGTCCTCTTCAATTTGAGCCCATAATGTAATATATTATAATATAATCAAATCGCTCGATGAAAGAAAATATTCAGCAACAATTTGCTTATGCTATCTCAATGTTACTCTTCGTACTATACATATCAATTATTAAATATCGTCGGAGAGACACTAATTCTGGCACAATATACCTGCTGGATCTAACAGACCAATGATCAGATGTGTAATACTCCATAGTATGGCAGACTTCAACTCCACTGTTCTTGATACCATTAACATACAAATATATAACTCGGTATTAGACAAAAAACAAAACGAATATAGGCCTACTTCCATATACATAAAACCAATGTCTGAGATCCACCCTCGGCCACGCCTTAGCTCCATGGTTGAGTATTGGACTTCAGTTACTGTACCCAGAATAGGTCCAATTCCCCTTTTGGACCTTAGGGTCTTTCTAGTGGCAGTAGAGTTTGCAGGGTCGGGGTGGTTATTAGGAGATTTCGTCTCGGTTTTCCACCATAAGCAGACTTTGCAAAGTCATCATATACCGGTAGGTGAAATACTCTTGAGTATGACGTTGAATCAAATACATAAAATGAGATCCAGTCATAATATTTTGCGCTGACAGTCCTGGATATGCTCCAGGTAAACAATACATACATGTGTGACACTGTCTAACATGCCTCAATGAACAAACTGGACTAGAAAATGCTGCCTTGTCTTTCTACTTTCATTTTGTATACATACACACCAATAATCCATGAATTTTTTTAATTTTGGCGTAAGCGTTTAATGTGCAGATTTAAACGGCATTTCTATTTCTTTGGATGCGGATGCAGAAATGGGTACAGCTGTGGATAATTTTACTTTGTTTGTCCATTCATCCATCTTTCCATATGCAGAGACTGAAAATGCATTGGAGGCATACAGTTCCGCTTACAGAAAATGTACAGAAAGCTACATGATCCGGTTGAAGATTGCTGAATCCGAGTCCACATCCGCATCCGTACAAATGGAAACACTCGCTTAATTGCCAAGAAAACTATGCTGTCTGCTTTTCCTGACCCCACAAAATACCCGAAGAAAACCTGAAAATGTTATTTGAATAAACTTAAAATGTGAAATACCCGATACATTAAATGTTTCTGCTTATTTTGTTCATTGATATGCTTTATTTGGGAGTTTTTAGAGATGTATATATATGTGGCTTGTTAAAATTTGAAAAAAAAAAAACTCCATGAAGTATATCTCAGACGGTAATTTTTGCCTAACAGAAAATAAATTAAAAAACTATCGTTTGAGCTCCTCGGACTAGTCTGACAGACTGCAGGTTTAAAAGTATACAGCGCTTGTTTTATCTCCTAAACTTTGTATAGGTATACCTGTAGCGAATGGAAGGCCTATATTAATATAAAGGATAACAGCCTCATCCAGTGGCAATTTTCTCTAATGCAGAAAAAATAACGTGTAATTTGTCTGGGAAAAAGCTGAATGTCAATCCTATGGATGATCAATTACAAAATGACCTTGTTGAAAAAATGGAACAGGTATTTTTGAGGAACAAGGTCTCAAAAGTCACAATTTCTCAAAAGCTAATATGGGTACAGAGATAAATCGTAAGCGCCACTACAGAACATGCTAGGTTATAATGTTGTCATGTCACTGGCTTAACCATTTCTCAACAGATTCCATCATACTTATTGTGATCATTTATTTTTTCAAGTGTTAAACTGTCAGCAGATGTATTAGCTAATGGGACTTACATCTTCGTCACGATAATGCTTAACCGGAGATATCTCCCACCTGGAATAAAGGTTAATGCTCAAAACAATCGTCAACACCTATCAGTTGTTTTGTTTGGCCCAGCATGATCCATGTTTTCCAAAGTCATATTCACACCTGAGATTTTGAACAGATTTAGCTGAGTTGTTGTGTGCCGGCTTTTCTTGTCGCAAGCGTAAATCTGGAGGAAGGCCTTCCCAGAGTGTCAAACGTACTGTAGACGTTCCACAAACAAGTTAAGGTAGAAGATTCTGGGAAGAAAGAAAATCTGCCGATTCTGTGTTATACGTGGACACAATATCCCAAAAGGTAGACGTATTGAAACCTCGTTCAGGTGTGGGTGGTGTGATATACCTTTGTGCAAAGTTCTGTGTTTTTTTTCAATACCTTAATACCAATGAACAATGTGAACAGACCTAAGCGATGATTGTCAATTATGAATGAATCTGAACATAAATATATGCAGTATTTTCCTCAAGTTACCTGGGCTGTACTTAACTCAATTCCTAATTAACTGATTAATGAATACCAGGCATTTCTACACATGTGGACAGATACCATATAATTCTACCTGCAGTAAATGTATGTCGTTCAGAGACTCCTTGTATTGCTAGTATGTCATGATTGTATCTATTTGTGTTGCATTTCATTATAAAATATATATACTGAATATAGTCAACTTTAGAAAATGGTTTTATTTGCTAAATGGCTTGTTTACCTGACAAAGTGGAAAATATAATAGTCTGAAAGTGATACTACATGTACACAATTTCATATATTTCTGAATTGTGAACAATAAACTAAAATGATCAAGGAAAGCAAATCTCAATTCTTTTCTTTTCATTTTGTTGTTTATCTTTAATTTTACCTTTTGTACCTGTTATTAAGGCTATAGGTGAGCTAATTATGGGGTAATACATGAAGGGAGTATAAAAACATGTTGACCAGGCATCTGGTATACTACTCCGTGATTTTGAAATTCCTACAAAGTCATTTTTTTTATTCTCGGTAAAAATAAAACAATGTGGCAGAATTTTGTTATAAAATGGCATTTAATCCAAATACATACAGAAGTATTGTAAACATATCAACAAGTAGCAAAGAGTTAAACTATAGCTTAACTTCTGCTCAATGTAACAACTTCTGGTGCTACTTACTGAATGTTGCTACCTGTTCATAGATCAAATTTTTACTGGTAGCCAAATTTATCCTCAATGTTCCACGAACACTTGTAGCCAGAGAACCCCATCTGTCTACATGTATATACTGTCTTTGAAGGCAATAAGGTTAAGATCTTACTATTCATCCTCTCAGGCCCAATGTCTTCTATTTTCACTGTTTCAGAGTTGAAGGTAAAGGTCCAGCTACAATATTAGAAGTGACATATCAGAACAAATACTCAGCTCCAACAGATGGTGAAAATGAGGAGAAAAAAGCACGGTCTGAAAAATTGCGCCATGAAATGACAGTGTTGGAAGGAAAGCAAACAGAATTACAGGCAGCCAAAGCAAGAGTACAAAAACAATGGAAAGTCCTTGAACAATTTTCTGACAGTGTCACAAAGATGGGAGCTAGTGTCCATAATGAAGTACGTATTTTATTTCTCAGGAAAGTATTTTCTCGTTAATTTTTCCTGATCAGATGAAAACAGGCTTTTTGTCATAACAAAAACATGACAAAGAATGATTTACAACTTCTAGGTATATTGATAATCAATTTTCGGTCTATATCATGGTAAGATAGCTTTCAAGCAATCATGTTTTTTGCTTGCAAACGGACCATGGTCTTAGCACCTAGGCCGAAACGTCCCTGATCAATATACCCAGAAATGGTAAATCCATCTTTGTCATGTTTTTGTTAGTTACCCAGTTTTAAATGCCACTTAAACTAGATAAGCTTTGTATCCATAGTACACATCAAAAGTAGTCCATCTTTTAATTTAAAAAACAAAATGGAGAAGATTCCTTACTTAAAGTAACATACGCACTCAAAAGTTCGGAATTTTGCACTGTCACAGAATCTCATGAAAAATTTATATTTTGCTCAAGAAGTACAAGTAAAAGACTTTCCAATAATTCCGACATCAAATTTGTAAATTGAAGGAGAGATTTATAATAACTAAAAAACTAAATAATGAATTTTCGGTCAGGATATTATTATGTGGATGTGTCAATCAGCGGTCATGACTGAGCCACCCTAATATGTACGGACGCTACACCAAGTCAAACGTTAATTAGCCCCGCCCCCATGAAACTATTCAAAATCTTAACTCATTCCATATACGGTCGTGAACCCGGCGAGATTAAAAGCTTTACTTGAGGCATACAAGGAAAACTGGCCAACCTTCCTTACGCTGAATTTGAATTATTGCATGATTTCTCCTGGCTATTACTAGCCTTGAACCAACTTAATAATCAAAGTAATTTTTTTAGTTTACGCACAAAATTCTTTTAAGTGCTTATGTTACTTTAAGTTGATAGCTTCAATATGATGATATCTTTATAATATAGTATAGCTTGTTTAAGTGGAATTTATATATACCCAGAAGTTGAAAATTTATCTTAGTTATCATGTTTTTGAAATATAATATAGGCTTATTAAAAAATATGTTACTAATATTTAGTTATTAGTAATTTTTTTATTTTCTTAGGGTGATGCTAAAACAACAGTGACTAGGCTGGACAAGAATCAGCTGGATGGAATAAATAACTTCTTTGACTTATACGATTCCCAATCTAACAGATTAGATACAAACTTAATAGAACTTGATAGAGAAATTAAAGATGTCGAACGACAAATGTCTGCTTTGAGACGAAACATGCAAGAGCTTGGTATCCATACAAATACGGATGTTTCAAGGTATGTCTGATGGTCTATTATTTCTTATTACATTTGCTATGCCTATACTTCATGTGTAGAGTATATTTGTGTATGAGCAGCTTGTGCCAAAATGTTCTTCGTAATCTGGTTATAATATCTTTTGACACAGACTGAAGACTGTGGAGTATTTAAGGGAAGGTGACCTTTGACCTTGGATAACTTGTTTAACTCCTTCACCATTATAAAAAAAAAACTATGTCATTTTGATGCTTAAATAAATTGACAACAATAAATTTGTGCCTGCTGTCTTAAATGATGTATATTAATGTGGGTATACCAAGAAAAATATAAACATTGAAGACGTGTGTTTAATTGACTATAATGATAAACACATATATTGTCATAGTATTGTTGTTTTATTATTATGAAGCATGTTTCATTTCTATTAGTGAATTGCTTTTGACAGACAGTGTTCTATTCTCTTGGAATGTCTTGAGGATGATGCCAAAGTCACTCTCCTTGTCTCTTATGTAGCGTCAAATGCTTCTTGGACTCCCAAGTATGACATCAGAGTGTTCCCAGAAGAAAAAAAACTTAAGGTACGTTTTAAAGCAAAAAGGCTTGGTTGATATTTTGCGATAAGTTAGGACTGGGTAGGAAGCGTGTCATTGTGATACTGAATTAACCGTAGATACAGTGTAAAACCCATAAGCGAGCAATATATTTTGTATGGGTTTTAAAATTTGGTTAAGGGGTTTGTTGCAGTCTTGCGAAAAAAAGCACAAAATGTTAGATTTTTTGTAAAAGAACCCACAGAGTGCCTTAGGTAACAAAATCTTGTTTGTACTATTTAATTGAAAGGGATTCTATTATCACATGTTGTGTTTGTGCAGGTCACATAATAAATGCAGGGAAATGATCGCAAGTTAAGTATTTTAGTTTTGGTTTCGGTGAATATCCAATAGATCTCACTGAGTTTTGGCAAAGTTGGAACAATTTTTGGATGATTCTGTTTCTTGCAACAAAATGATAAAGGTTGTGTGCCAGGATTAAGTTATTGGACCATTCACATTATCGGGTGGTTGGGTGGAAACCTCCTGTTTCTGAGCTAAGGGACACAGGAAGCCTCTTTGTTGTGGTGCCCACTGTTGTAAATATTCTGTAAATGTTTGTTCTGTGTTGCCATTGCATTTACGGTGGTTTCCTTGACCGATTGGGCCGGCACGCCATTATATAAGTGAAATAACCTTTTAGTATACGGTGTTAAATCCCACTCAATCAATGCATTCACATGAATCTCATTCCAGGTGATGTACTATGGTGTTATTCAGCAATCCACAGAGGAAGATTGGGAAAATGCTAAACTGTTTCTCTCCACTGCTATGCCTAGCATTGGTGGTATAATGCCCACTCTTGGACGCTCCACTGTTCACATCAAGCGGGTTCCGGTTAAATCAAAGTTAGTTCAGCCTCGTTTCAAATCTATAGCAGACTTTTCCCAAATGCTTTTAATCTTAAAAAATACTTAAATTATAGTAACTTTAACATGTTTAATGAAGTGAAATGGACTTGAGTTGATACTAAATAAGACAACTTGAGAGGTGTTTTATAAAATAAGTCCTAATTTGTCTGTATATGGCCATAAAGATTTTAACTTAAAATCATGCATGCTAACTGGTTCTTATTCTTGTAGGACACTGTTCAAGTCATATTCGTTCAAAAGCAAGAAATCTTCTGTACCTCCAGTTGCTCTTATGCGAAATTCATGTATGCTTGAAATGGATAGCTTTGAAGATGCATGTAGGCCTATGTCTACACCAATTGAAGAGATTCAAACCCAGGTCTGATATACACCATGATATAATATTTTCTTGTTTCATGTTTTCTTTAAAAAATTTTGGACAGCTATAAAGGTGTTGAGCTAGGCATGCCAAGGATGAAGTCAATGTCAAAAGTGGTCCTTAAAGATGATGTTTTTGGTGCTGTAGCAATGGATGCTCCGCCACCTCCAGCCCCAATGCAACAAGCGAAATCTGAGGTGTGATAATATTAGTTTTATCCAACCTGACCCTTCCTCTTCACCTTCTCTTCCATGAACTTTTGGTTACTCTTACATGTACATTTAATTTAAAACTTTAGTGGAATGGCTACACTTATATTTATTTATAAATTTGACAAAACTAAATAACCCTCTACTCATGCTTATTCCTCCCAAGTATTTTTATAAACAACATATAGAAAAGGAACATAGAGACTAAGTTATTATTCAAAGGTCATGCGTTATTATGTCAAACTGGTTTTCATAAACCTTTGATTAATTTAGAAGCGAGAATGACAATGGAATAGGATAATATAAAGCTCTGTTGGTCCTGTTTAAATCCCACAGAGCAGTCATCTTGTGTTGTTTGTTTCATTAAACTTACCTCCACTGGTTTGGTTTGGGTTTTGTTTGCCATCAAGAACTTACTCAGCAAGTTGGGTGAACTAGATGTCAAGGACCCAGCCGTATTATCATTTCGTTGGCTCATGTCAGCAGCTAGGGCAAACTCAGACATCCTGGTGTCATCAGCTTACATTGCCGCGTCTTTGATTATCCAGCGCAGGAGCCCTCTGGCTAAGGGCAGTAGGTTTCCAGATTATATTCATGCTGTCATACTTAGCACTGGAGGAGCATTATCTTTCCAACAGCAAAAACACTAAAGTGACTGCACATTTTATGGTTACGTAAAGAGTTGCTGTTTACTGCTGGAATACTGCGCCGTCATATAAGTGAATAACCCTTGAGCACGGTGTTGAACACCTACCAATCAATCAACCAAACTGCCGGATTGGTCACTGCCTACCTTTCCGTTGTGTCTGATTGGAGCGTCTGATTTGATTAGCGAACAGTCTCGTATTCAAGTTGTTCACAATCATTCTCAGCAGTTAATGGTGTTGGTACAGGCCTTGTTAAACAAAGGGGCTGTGCGACAACTACCAGCATGAGATCAGTCTCTCGGGTTCTACTCCCCAGTTTTCCTTGTCTCCAAGAAAGATTCTTGCAGGAAACGCATAATCTAAACTTGCGTGTTCTCAAAGAGAAGTTCCTGTGCAAACTGCCCCACTTCCGTATGGAATCATTCAACACTATTCATTCGGCAATGAGGCAGGGGGAATGGATCACTTCACTGGATTTGAGAGATGCTTACGTACACATCCCGGTTTGTAGTGGGCCGAAGGAAGTTCTAATTTTGGGTGCTACCCTTCGGCTTCTTAATGCTACCCATCGGCCTGTTGCCGTCACCAGGTGTTGTTCTCCAGTAGCTGCGTTCATCCACAGCGGGGGTATCGGATTCCATTTTTATTTGGACGATTCCCTGTTACGGAACCCCGATCTTCTTCAGGTCATTTTGAAGACCAAATTTATTTGGAACCTGCTAGCAGGATTAGGCTACCTTCCGCACGAAGTCAATTCAGACAGAGAACTGACACCTACTCTGGTTTCCTAGGAGTAGAATACTATACCCTCAGCGTTCCCACCGCAAGACCGGTTGTTAGAAATCCTACTTGTGGTCCGCAGTATGGCTCACTTGTCGGTGTGCTGGGCGCTTCAGTTCGTGTCTCTGTTGGGCCTTCTAACTTCTGTTCAGAATGTGACTTTACGTGGCCATCTACATTCAGGCCCTTACAAGTTCACCTAAATGTTCATTGGCGTGTGGTTCATTCAAACCTCCGAATGGTGTGGATGCCGGATGTTAAACTTCACCTGAGTGGTGACTTCACCAGGGAATTTTTACTAGGAGCATCGCTGACGCCGTTTGCAACCAGCACTGGGTCTCTTCACCGACGCATCCTTGAAAGTGTGGGGAGCCCACCTGCAGTCCAAGCCAGTGAGCGGGGCGGGGTTTCCCAACTTCAGAAAGAGCCTTTCTACTAAACTTTACGCCTCCAGGCTGTTATTAGTTAAGGTGATGGCCTATATCAACAGGCAGGGAGGGACCAGATCCCCACAACTCCTGGAGTTAACATGGACCTATGTTGGTTTAACATCATAGCTCGTCATATTCCGGGGCGCCTCAAAGTATTAACAGATTATCTATTCAGACGGAATCAGATTATCCAGACAGAATGGCAGTTACACTCGGATGTGTTCTGGCGGTGTTCACAGATTGGTGGATCTGTTCATGACAGGTTGGAACCACCAGACCCCTGTCTACATGCCCTTTAGATTTCCAACACCTTGAGGATTCCCAGGATATCACAGTGGGAATTATCACTAGGTCTCAAGTTCCTGTCCGGCTTGCCGTTTGAGCCGTTGGACATGGCGGATTTAAGTGGGTTTCCTACTAATGTGTGTTTCTATTAACCTTCGTTTTAGCAGCGTGGGTTTCTGAGATTCATGCCCTGGACGAGAGAGCTATTAGGCACCCTTCGAATTGGTAGTTAGTACTAGCTTGTCTGATACATTATTTTAACTTTCATTTTCTGCTTCTGTCATTCGTCTGGCGGTTACTTAGTGTACCTTGAGTTTAATATCAGGAGTTTGTTTTTTCCTCTGGGCCGGTATCATTTTGGGTTGTTAGCTATCTCTGCCCACATCCTGTGTGGTATTCTAGTGCATTAGTCAGCGGAAGTAAGTTTATTGTGCATAAAATAATTTGCATGTTCCTAAACTAAACTCACCTTCCACTGACAGTAATGGTCCGCCTGTCCTCCCCAATTCAGAGTTATATTATTTCTGCTGAAGTTATAATATGATTTGCACATGTCCGAGCTCGTGAGTCGGTGAGGGCCTAGAGGAGGGTTAACGTTTGAATTATTCAGTATAGCACTAAGAATTGCGTAAAAGTGCATTAGTTAGACTTAGTTGAAGGTAAGTTTAGTTTAGAAACATGCAAATTATTTATAAATTTGATAATTCTGCTATAAAGGAATGTTAAACATTTAATGCATATCGCCAGTTTCTATTGTGATGATACCATTGATCTTAGAGTTTCCTTTTTATATATCCATTGTCGATTAGCTTTTTCTCCTAAAAATTAATCCTTCCCCAAGCTTGAATCATTCCACATTTGTCCATAACTACCAGTACTTTATATCTAATAGAGATGGGATTTAAAGTTTGAAGTTAGGTCCTAGCAATGATTAATTCTGTATGGAATCTGATCACAACTTCCTGTTATTTAGGTGACAATGCTTCATAGCATCTCTTGACACAACCATAATCGGTAGTCATTTTAGTGTTTTTGATGTTGGAAATGTATTGTTTCTCCAGTACTAAGTATTACAGCATGTATATAATCTGAAAACATACTGCCCTTCACCAGAGGGCTAGACCTAGAGAAAGTTACAGAAATGAGGTGCTGGCAGGAGTTTCATGCCTTTTGTTCAAAGTTACAGAAATGAGGTGCTGGCAGGAGTTTCATGC